>CAIGRP010002730.1:0-12244 GCA_903798385.1 Fraxinus cuspidata
AGTTGTGAAAATAAATTAGAATGACAAGAAATAATACTAATTTAAGTTGTGAAAATAAATTAGAATGACAAAGTACAAACCAAATTATGGGGGGATACTGCACATGTCTGGTCCAATATATTGTTTGCATGATTTGAGAGTACCAGCTCTTAAATTCTGTCTCCATTTAATTTCATCACCATCAAAAATAATTTGGTCCTCCTAGGTAATTCATTGAATCATTGCATCAATAATTCTATACAAATTAATACGCTATTATTGCTTAGCTACTATTTAGTATTGATTAATCTACTTTGTACGATGATGATTGACAAGGTTCGTCAACAATGTTTGAAATGACAAAATCTGGACAGTTGATTTCAAAATTAGTTTTTGAAATTTTCTGCAATTGATGAATGCTATGATGTCAAATCATAAGTGTCAACAAACATTGTCAACCATCATTGTACATGTATCATGATTGATTTAGTATTTCTTTATCTTTAATGTTTTCATTTTTATTCTACTATAGTTGTGCAGTTGATTTTATATTGGAAATCGATAGTTCAAAGCTTTGTTAATGATCACGTGATCTTCGTGTTTTAAACTTTATCGAGTTAAATTTTACTTCTCAACTTCTCTTAGTGCCTAAAAATTAAAGCGCGTGATTTTTTGAAAAGGTCGCTCGACAATTTTAAAAAGAATTAGACAGTTTTAGCCATTGAAATACTGATTGTGCATCTATGATGAAAGTTGAAACAAACTTTGCTTATTTTTAAAACTTGAAAACGAATTTACTATGAAGCAATAAATCGAGAGAGTTTTTCCAATACTATTTACCTATATTTTCAAAATTAAAAATTTCAAAAATGGAAATCGGTCCGATTATATGGTAAAATTAAAAAGTTCAATTTTTTCAATACAACCACTTAACATCCAAAGTTGGCTGGATCATGCACGAGGTTGCCTGATTCAACTGTTAAAACGTATATATTCACTTAAAAACTGACTAATTCATCACTTATTTAGTTTTTATTTGTTTATTTACTTTTTTTCTATTATCGATTCATCCTCGATCCGACTCTTTAATTCCCAACTATTTCCCTTTCTTCAATAATTAATCTTTTATGAGCATTCGTGATAGATCAATTAAAAGTAAAATTACGTTATCCAAATATAGTCAATAAATACTACTCAATTACCTCTTTTCAATTAATTATTATTTAATAGTACATAACCTATCCACATATGGTAGGGTACAAAAATGGTCCACACAGAAACCTGCGTGGTACAAGCCACTGGCTGACGTGGACATTGATAGGGGCATGGCAAGGTGGTAACGTGTGGAGTGCATTTAGTGGTGTTTTGTTGCGTTGTGTTCACCATGGAAAAGGAAGCTAGAGGAGCCTTTAAGACAAAACCCTTTTGGCTAACTAACCACATTAATTCATTGATCTTGATCAATCCCCAAAAGGTCAAAAAAAATATATAAAAACATAAGCTTGATTCTTGATAATTGCCATTTGTACCAAAGACACCACCTTTTTTTAACTTCAATTTCTTGTAAAAGAGTTGAACGATCATTTTTTAAAAACTCTTTAAAATAGACAAAAAAATTTTGAAAAAAATTATTTAAACAAGTTCAAAAATAACTTATTAATATCAAAAGCGGTTTTTCAAAAATAGATCCTTATTTCACATATTTTGGGAGTCATGCCCAGTCCAACACTTGCATATTAAACTTTTTTAATGTACTATTTTTGATGCAATATGTTTTTAATTGTGAATTTGCTATTTTAAAAATCAATATGACATCTAAAATTTATACGGTGAATATCGTATGAGTGTCATGTTGGAATTTTCTTATTTTGACTTCCATCGAAGTAGTCGATTTTACATGTTGGCCGAAAGCATCGAAGAACAAGATGCAAGTTGAGGTTACTTTGGGTGTATATCCATCTATGCATGGTTGTGTCACACGAATGTAATCACATATGCAACTTTTTTCAGTCAGATTATGACAAATTAAGTGGACATAGTTAAGAAATGGGAATATAGGACATTTGCCTATTCAAATTTAATGTACCTTAGCTATAGATAAACATGTAATTTGTTCAATTTCTACCAATCAAGTTACTAAAAATAGCAAAAATGTTTCAAAATTTGAAACAATTCTCAAGATTTAAAATTGGTGGCCAGGAATATTAAGAGGTTGACTCCAAATTGGAGAGAGAACTGTGGCGATACTCTTGTGAGAAATAAATTGTCATGTTTGACAATTATTATTTTAAAATTCATCTTTCTATATACTTATTTTTAACCGCACATTGATACAATAAGATTTTTTGCACGTAAATATTAAACTTTTTCTTACTTTTGAATCATACATTCTTCAAAAAATTATTATTTAAAACTTCATTTTACTCAAATAATGATCATCAAAAAAAGGGAATTGAATTAGCAAAGTGCATTACAATACTACACGAAGGGTCTGTTTGATAGGCAAAAGTGTAAATGAATTCCAAGTCCATGTTAGTTGGAAAATAAAAACCCACCAAACCCATAGAAATTCGTTTTCCATGAAAACAAAGAAAATACATCTTAAAGTGGTAGTACCTTGGAATTCGATTTCCATTTCCACGTGTTAATCAAACGGTCAAAGTGTAATTCGTTTTCCTCGAATGTGACATTTTCTATGGAAATTCGTTGCAATCAAACATGATATAAAGGTACGCAGCACCTACAAACAAAAAAATGTGCAGCGCTTAAAATGCTCCATCTATAACATTGGATCGTATTATTATTATTATTATTATTATTGAGATCATATTTTCATTTATTTTCTAATGTTTTTCATCCTTAGTCGCGAGAAAACAAGTTTATGTGCAGTGTTTTCACTATATTATTGTCCAATAAATCATGTATAAAACTTTTATTCTGTTCAATTCAATTTTATTTTTATTAGAATTAAATTGCACGGAAGAACCAGTCCAGATCGGACTAAATCAAACCATAACAGAGTTAATTTCGTTTATGGTCACCAAAGTTGAGGCAAATTTTCAAATTGGTTAGTTTCGTTTACCTTCTATTTTAGCTTTGTCACAAGCTTTATACTACTTGTTAATTATTAAAGTTTAGTGATTAATCGAGCGTTACGTTTTACCTTCTATAAATCATGTTATATTATAAAAAATTAATTTTATGACACAGGATCGTTATTAGATGCCAAAGTTTATGCCAACATCATATTTGGAATGAATGCTGCTAAAGAGTCACAAATTATGTGACATTATTCAACTTTAGTGAAATTGGTCACAAAAATATTTTATTGATCAATTTGAAATCTCACGTGAACTTCAGTAACCAATTGTGAAATTATTCATGTTAGATACAATAAATTGTGAAGTGCGCGTAGGTCGTATAATAGCCAATAGATCTCTTCATAATCTAGAGAGAGAGAGAATGTGGTGCCAGCTTTGATTCTCTGAGGTCAAAGCTGGCACTTGTTGTTTAAAGCCCTTAGCTTCTTCTCTCTTATCACGCCTCATCTTCTCTCTCACTCTTAAAACTCCCAACAACCCCTTCTCTGCAAAATCAAAATAAAGATTGTTTGATGTATTGACACCCATATATAAACAACCATATTGTGTGTATATATATAGAGAGAGAAAGGGGTTAATGTTTGATCCTTGTACAACAGCAATGGCCGCATCTCCATCTCTAGCCGGTGGAGAAAAGAAGCACTGGTGGCTTACCAATAAAAAGGTACTCCAAATCCCGCATTCATGAAATCAGATTTGATCGTGTTTAACATTGAATTCATTCACATTAATTTGTATTTACACTAGTACTGACCCATTAATTGATTCGTGAAATGCAGATGGTGGAGAGATATGTGAGGGAGTCGAAACTGTTGATTGCAACACAAGAGAAAAGTGAGATTGCGGCAGCTTTACGCCTTCTGGATGCGGCGTTGGCTCTTTCGCCTCGTATGGAGGTCGCGTTAGAGCTCAAGGCGCGGTGTTTGCTTTATCTCCGTCGGTTTAAAGAAGTTGCCGATATGTTACAGGATTACATTCCGAGCCTAAAAATGGTGGCTTCGGACGATGAGTCTTCATCCGGGTCATCGGATAACTCGTTCACTCAGCTGTCGAGAGAGCGAGTCAAGCTTCTTTCTGACTCACTGGGTCGTGATGAGCCGGCGTTTAAGTGCTTTTCTGTCTCGGATTTGAAAAAGAAAGTCATGGCTGGTATCTGTAAAAATGGCGATAAAGAAGGGGAATGGAGGTAATTTTGTCATTTTCTTTCTCTTTGGGTTAAAGACAATGGGCAATGGCTTGTAGATTACGCGAAACCACTGCTAGCAATTAATGCAATTTACCTAATCCTGATTAAATTACATAAAAAGTCAAAATCTGATTGAACTTTAATTCATCACAATTCCCAAAACCAAAACTTTCTAAGTAAAAATACTTTTTTTTCGTTTCGAATATTCCACGATTTGACTGGGTTTAGCCATGGAACGAGTTGGAACTGATTCCTTGTTGTCAAAATTTTCCTTGCAGGTACTTGGTTTTGGGACAAGCCTGCTGCCATTTAGGCTTAATGGAGGACGCAATGGTGCTTCTCCAGACCGGAAAACGCCTCGCCACCGCCGCATTTCGCCGTGAAAGCATTTGCTGGTCTGACGACAGCTTTTCGTTTAACAGATTCCCACTTTCTGGCGATATAAATCAGCCACAAACACTCCCAAAAACAGAAAATGAAAGGATTTCCCAACTGCTTAGCCACATTAAGCTTCTCATCCGCCGCAAGACGGCTGCGATGGCTGCCCTTGACGCCGGGCTCTATTCTGAAGCCATTAGACATTTCTCCAAAATTGTTGATAGCCGTCGTGGAGCTCCACAGGGATTCTTGGCCGATTGCTATGTGCATCGAGCTTCGGCTTATCAATCCGCGGGTCGAATAGCAGAGGCAATAGCAGATTGTAATCGAACCTTAGCATTGGATCCTTCTCGTTTGGAGGCACTTACAATCAGAGCGACCTTATTTGAAACAATAAGATGTTTACCGGATAGTCTTCATGATCTGGAGCACTTGAAACTATTATACAACTCAATGTTGCGCGATAGAAAATTGCCTGGACCGGTATGGAAGCGTCAAAATGTCAAGAACGTGGAAATTCCAGGGAAGCTGTGTTCTTTAGCAGTGAAAATCCAGCAATTGAAGCAAAGGGTTGCTGCTGGTGAAACTGAGAATGTAGATTATTACGCGTTGATTGGATTAAGATGGGGTTGCACTAGATCAGAATTGGAACGAGCACATTTGTTGTTGAATCTAAGACACAAACCGGATAAGGTGGCAAGTTTCATTGAACGGTGTGAGTTTGCTGATGAGCAGGATATCGAATCAGTTATGGACCGAGCAAAAATGTCAGCTTTGCTTCTGTATAGATTGATTCAGAAGGCTTATACAAGTGTAATGTCGACTATTTTGGATGAAGAAGCGTGTGAGAAGGAAAGAAAGAAGGCCGCGGCTGCCTTGCAAGTGACACACACTTACGTGCAATCTCAACAAGCTCGTGAACAATCCTCCACAGCCGTGCCAAAGGCCACCCCTAATGTGCCCAAGTTTAGTGATAATCGGGTTGAAAACAAGGCCACCGTCACAACTCCACCACCATCGGTGTTTCAAGGCGTTTTTTGCAGAGACCTTTCAGTTGTCGGGAATCTGCTTTCTCAGACTGGGTTTAGTCGCCCAATTCCAGTAAAATACGAGGCGTTGAGCTGTTAACAGTAAACGTGACATTGACGATCTTGATATAATGATATAATAAATGGGAAATCATAGACTGGCAAGATATTAATCACATTCTGGTAGCATCCCAGGATGTTTTGTACAAAAATTGGAACTTTAGTACTGTCTGCTAAGGAAAAATTTTGTTACCCATTGTCTATTTCTTTTCGTGTCTTCTTTTTGTAGCTTTACAAATTTAAATTTTTCAGTACCCAGCTTTTTTCTTCTCTGAAACTACATTGTCAGTCTTAAATTGGTTATCTGTATGATCTTGCAAGTCTAAATGCGAATGTGAGGTAAATGCTAAGAGCCATTTGGCTTCGTTTTCTTATCTTTTCTGCTTAGGTATTAGAATTCAGTGTTCCCATATTTCAGCCTGTCCACCACACATTGCCCCAGCCTGAAGTTCGACAAGATTCTTTACTTGTGTAGAGTTGTCAAACAAAGTAATGCTATTGGTCCAATAATGCTACGTGTACAAAAAAAATTTGACAGATTTTCTACAAATGCACAATTGACAATTAAACATTGACAGATGATAAAACAAAGCAAAAACAAGCCATACAGGTGTTGCGCAATTCCCTTGTACAAGGGGAATTACTCTAATGCTAACTAGCATCAGTTTAAGTGATCATATTTGATAAATTCAAATAAATGAATTGCGTGACTTTACATTTAAGTAAATCTATTAATGTCATATAATTTTCAATTAGACCGATACTTGATACCAGTAATGTTGAATATCATTACTCGTATTTGTAACTCATAATTACACATTAGCAATTTATGTAGTAGTGGATAATTGCTACAGTCTTCATTAAATTAAAATGTATCATAACTTTATAGGAGAATGTGACAATTATCATACTGTCATATAGATGGTTGATAGATAATTAATGCTTAGAAATAACATTATTTTCGTCAAAATGTACAAGTTTACATTAGAGCATTCAAGCCCGCTCGGTCATGTGTAACTCATAATTACACATTAGCAATTTATGTAGTAGTGGATAATTGCTACACTCTTCATTAAATTAAAATGTATTATAATTTTACAAGAGAATGTGACAATTATCATACTGTCACATAGATGGTTGATAAATAAATACTGCTTAGAAATAACATTATTTTCGTCAAAATGTACATTGAAATTAGAGCATTCAAGCCCGCTCGGTCCTGTGACATTGGGTGTCTGGAATATTTGAGCCTTCGTCGACACTGGAATGAATTGACTAACACCAATATATAACCAACATCTAGAGGGGTAGTATGTGACTTTATCTTCACTTCCACATTAAGAATGATTAACCCCTCCTCAAAAATGGGTCTTACTAAAGAAAAAATAGATAATCAAATGCACTATCCTAGCATTCCTCCTCCAAAAAAAAAAAAACGTACGAGAAAAATGGAAGTGTGATATATCTTCAACATGCCTTCGTGAAGAAAATGAATCATTTAATAGATATTACAGATGTGTCAAAAAAATAACGAAAAAGAATTTACATTACCTACACTGAGTTTTGTTAATAAGTTTAATTTGTGATCTAATATATTTCTAGCAAATTTATACTTAAGAAAATTTTTGTTTTCAAATATGTTTCAATTTTTCTTAATTATAAGCAAGATACTTATCTTGATTGGAGGGCAAGAGTTGTCTTCGAAAGAAGCAACTCACTTATTTTCTTTGACCAACTAAAAAATTATTTAATCTAGAATTTATTTACTCATAAGCAAATTTTTTAAGCTTAGCCAAACATGAACTCTAATAGAGCTTGATATTAGAAAGATGATTAAAAAGAAATGCAGAGAGCATATATTCATGCTTGCTGCACACTATTTGGATTGGATGAAAAGAAAAGATGTATAAAGAATCACGTGCACCCCATAAAGGAGTATACCTTCCAATGTGAGTGAGTGAATGAGTGATCTGTAAGGAATCATTTTTACTTATAAGTTGAAAAAAAAAAAAAAGGCTTGTGAGCCCCACAACCCCAAATTTTAGAATAATTAGATTAATATAACAATTATCAAACCCTACAAGGTCACATTGTGATGTCTATCTCCAATTTACTGTTCTAGTAAAAGTTGTTCGACAACCTTTAAAATGAGCAACTCGATGCTCAACCTTTTATTTTGCTTTCTATAATTAGTCATCATTAATGAAAATCATCTAAATCTCTAGTAAATCATTGCATTGGCCTTTGCATTCGAGCTTTAAGAAGCTAAGCTTTGCTTCACAACTTGAACTAGTGCCTAACCTTGATGGGTAACTCAGTTGGTCAGACATTGGGTTTGCTCCCCAATGGTCACCAGTTCGAGTTCTCTCAGGGCCACTGAAGGTTTACCCGGTCGTGAACTTCAGAGTCCCGTGAAATTAGTCGAGGTGCACCCAAAATGACCCAAACACCCGAGGTTATCAAAAAAAAAAAAAACTAGTGCCTAGATATATAAATCGAGGCATCCATTCATTAGAGGGACACGACAATTTCATGAAAACGGATTGATTTCTTTCATTAAAGACTAATTATAGAGTACAATGAAAGGTTGATAACCAACTTATTCTTTTAAAATATTAAGAACCAACTATGATTTTTTTTTCCATTCTAGTATAACGATTTATCCATTTGAAGATCTTCAATTTCTCTACATTCATCTTATATATAAAGAGGAAACACTCTGTATACCTTTTTAATAGTCGGTCTTTAAAGCTCGATGAGAAAAACTCTCTGTATATTTTTTTTATAGTTAGTCTCAAAGTTCGAAATTGGAAAGAAGATAGTAGTAAATGGACGATTAACATAAAATTTCTGTACAATGTGCAAAATTTGTTAGTTTCAGCTATTCTCAAATCTATAATTGCATACATTTATGTTTTAAAATAAAAGTTTTGGGGAAATTTTAAAAAAAAAATGGTTACTAAGAGAGTGAAAGTGCTAATTATATATTTTTCTTAAATGGAACAACATATTAAACTACAAATCATTAGTAATTACTTTAGCAGCCTAATTTCATTCATGCTTGTGTGATACTTAGCTTGATCTGCTATGCGATTGCGCACACACAGAGAGAGAGAGAGAGAGAGAGTGCGAAGGGTTCATAAATGGAAAGACGTGCCTTTGCATTTTAGTGTGTTGGTTTGGGGTAATTAATTTTTATTTATTTTTGAACTTAGGTAACAAATAAAGTATTAACAAAAGGCATTTGGAAAGATTCAATGGTTATTCTGACATAATTATTTTTTTATACATGTTAGTAATACATAAATTTGATGGATGTTTATGGGTGAAATCATTATCATACTAAAGATCCTCTTAAACCATTAATTTATTTTCTTATTGGGGTTTTCCACATTTTTTATTTTTAAAAGACTTTTAAAATTATTAAAATTGTTTTGTATTTTTCATTTAAAATAAACTTATATTATTTTCAAAATTAAGTTATTTTTATGAACTAAACACATCCAACTATCCAAGTTGTCGTTTGTTTACAATCAATCAGTGTCTGGTGGGAATTAAAATCAGATTTTTAGTAAATTTTGATAGAAGTTGGTGATGTAATTGAAAAGTTGTGAGATCCAGAAAATATATTATTGAAATGAATTATTTACTTTATTTTAGATTAAAATTTAAATTTAAAGTGAGATAAGATGCTTCATTTGTTGTAATTTCTTGATGTTTGAATGTTGGAAACATCGAAAAGAGGAGAAGTCGTGGCCAGATATGACAATGTCAGACATCATGTGAGGGAATCATATGCTTATTACATCAAAATCTATCTCTCTCTCTCTTCTCTGATGAAGTTTTGGTTGGGACATGGCCAATGTCAAAGCTGGACCTGGATGCTTGAAAATTCCAACGACATTTTCAAAATTTGTGTAATGTGAAAGGGAAAATGGATTGCAGCGATTGGTGACTTTTTTTTGTGGGTTTGAGTATTTTATAATTTATTCTGTGTACAGCTTTTCACGTGATGAAGACATTCTCAGACCAAGATTAACGTCATGAACAATGTATTTTGCCAACATTTTTTTTCTTAAACTTTTGGTCAAATAAACAAGATTACAGCCAATAACAAACCTTGTACAAGGTGTCAACTGCATGCCACCTAATCAAGATTGTTCATACATCAATTTTCTTCTTCCTTATTAAAAAAATTGAATAAGAATGTCTAAGGTAATGTGAAAGGAAGGAATAGTTCTTAGATGCTACGCATACACACTTGTCTACCCTTCTTTTTACAAATTAAATAATATTTGTGGAAACTATAACTACTCTACGGAATACAAGTTTAATGTAAGTTTTCGTGATGTCATATTTGATAGGTAAGAATAAATATAACAACTTACAAATTAAATTTCTTTTCTTATTAGAAACCAGTGGTTTGCATATTTGGAATCCAACTATGCTTGGCGCAAAAATAAAAAGGGCCGGCTATTTTGGGGGCAAAGAAGGTAGAGGCATTCTTTATGGGAAATTTCCATTTGTACGGGAAACAAACTTCTGTAAAATTGTCAAAACACTCACATAGGATGGGCCCCATGTGAGTAAAGTATTGAAAAAATCACCCCTTGTTGTGAGTATTCTGTATTTGTTATGTATGCTTTGTTCTGTACACATAGCACAACTCTTTTTTATGGGATAAAGAAGGAATAAATATGAATAAATTATATCATTTTTTTATCAAAATTTATTAAAAAATTGATTTTTAGCTAAACGGGACAAGGACTTAAAGAATATAACGGAAGTTGGATAGTTGATTTGTCACATGGAAATTTTTGCTTAGTCATCCATAATTTTTTGGCGTTAATGCTGAATAATGAAAGTGGTTGGTAGTCGTTGAGATAAAATACTTTCCTAAGACCTAACATAGTAAAGTCACCTTCAAAGGGAGTTGGAAATGCAACAAATAAATTATTTTAGGGACAATTTATTTTTTTATACTAAAGTCACTCTTTGTGGATATATAAGAACCCCTAAACATGACCCAACATTGCCCACTGGGAATGCAATGTCAGATCATGCTGAACCAAAACATTTAAAAAAAAAAAAAAACAATTATTTGAACTTATACAACAAAGGAACAAAAAGAAAAAGCCCATAATTGTTTAGGCCAGTACGGGCCAGGATTTTTTTCTGGGCTGTGATGGTACAGATAGTGGGCTGAAACTTAATCCTGCCCAATTGACACATCCTCGATGCTGCGAGGCCAACACGTAAGCACCAATGTGTCAAGCAAAGGCCACATACGTATCGCAGCAAGACACGTGGCAGGATCGCATATTCTTTAACGTGTTTCACATGAGCACATAGTTGTTGCCTCGGACATCACTCTCATCCCTCTAGTCTCCGCACAACTCCCACATCACGGTGAAGATTCCTCCATCCAAGTGAACACCTTGATGTCAGATGATAGTTGAAAAATACTTGAGTAGCGTACAGGTGAAGGTCATCGTGGCGCTCGAATATGATCTTGGACACAGTTTAGGTGGGAAATATTGGATAAGAAAACTATCGGGTAAAATCCCTTAAAATCAACATTGAATCCTTTAAAATTAAGATCTTGTAGAATCAATTTCTACATAGGAACCTAATTGCACGTAGAAATAAACTTGACGAAGGACATTTATTGTAATTTAGTAAGAAGTCAAACGAACCAATAAAAATACGATATATATAGAGTTAGGGTTGCCCTAAAAAATCCTTATTCCTCAAGAGATCATATCCTATAAATACAAATGCACTGGTAAAGTTGAAGGTATGCAATTCTTTAAATCATAATTTAATAAGGAGTCAAGCGAGCCAATGAAAATACGATATATATATATATATATATATATATGGAGTTAAGGTTGCACTGTTCCCCTAAAAAAATCCTAATTCCTCAATGGATCCTATCCTATAAATAAAGATGCACTAGTAGAGTTGAAGGTATGCAACTCTTTAAATTCTAGCCGATGGCTTTTTTTAATGTGTCAGCCAAATAAAAATTAAAAAACAAAAAAAAAAATTGTCCCCGCTGACTCTGTCGTGGTTGGAGATTTATCGACATCAGAGCCCGAAAGAATTTTGAGAACAACTCCAATGACAAAAGGCATTGGGTTTTCAAAAGCTATCAAAAAACAAAGATGTAAATAATATCAAGAAGGAAAAAAAGAATTTTTTATTAATAATTTTGCAATAAAATCCTCATACACTAATACATTTTTTTTTTTTTTTAAATCTTGTATATCAATTACATGTAATGTACGGATCGCGATGTATAAAAGATTTGTGTCAAATATAAGATAAACCATAGGTGAAGGACTATTATTACACCCTGGATCGTGAGAGGCCTACACGTAAGCACTAGCGCGGTAGAAAAGGCCATATAGGCTTCCAGCAGTGAGACACATGGCAGGATCGCACATTCTTCGCCGTCTTTTACTTGAGCGCACAATCGTCACCTTCGGCATCACTGCCATCTCTCTGGT
>CAIGRP010002731.1:0-17686 GCA_903798385.1 Fraxinus cuspidata
TTAGCCTCATGCATGGAGTTGGAGTTTTCCTTTTAATTTTAAAATCGGACTGTACTACTATTAAGTCATTGAAATAAAATCATGTTACCAGAGAAAATGCAGAAAATGAAGATTAATTATCATAGAGCCAAATCATGAAACATGTGATAATAAATTTCAGTTTCCAACATTGAAAACCAACCCCTCACACTGTTACAATAACTATGTCTGAACAGGTGCAAAATACAAAAAGCAATAAACTCAACCTTGCAGACAGAGATACGATGCTAGTAATGATATATAACACCAAATGAAAACAAGACAAAGCACCCTACAGTAAGCAGATAAAAGGGTTGTTTTGTAACAATTCTCTCTTCATGGTTCTCATTTGTTTCTTGTTATAGTACTATCCTGTCATGATCTTAAATATCCTAACTAACTTATTACTTATCCCAGTCATCCTTCTCTGAGTAGGTTCAAGGTCAATTTCCTTAAGAAATTTCTTCTTCAGCCAATTCAACAAACTGCAGTTTAGCAAAATCATGTCACCGTGCACAGCACCTCTCATTGATAAGAGCCTCGTTCTTATCTCCTCCTTTGTAGGAATTTTAGGATTTCCTTGAGAATTCATCTATTAAACTTAATTTTAATTCATAAACAACTCAAACCATTAGAATATCATAGCTACTAAAAGGGCAGATCACAGAACTATTTCATAGGTTATTGAAATCATAATTACTGAAACTACACAATTCATATACAGTAATTACAGAATAGCGTGGAAAATAGCGTATCAGATAGGATAAAAACAGGGTTTATTTTTCAGCGATTAGGGCAAAGCAATAACACTAATTGTCCGGAGAAAAGCCAAAACAGAGTTAAAGAAATAGCGGGCGAATACAAGGTGAAAGAAAAAAATTGTGACCGGCGAAAGGTGGAGTTACTGGCAGCCAATGAACAATGTGGGAAAAAAAATTTGAAAAATAGGAGAAGAGAGACAAAAACCTGAATTTTCCCTCCAAGGTTGCTGTTTCCGGTGATTCTCCGGCCGATCTACGAGGTGAATTACAAAGAATGATGTTGAAAACAATTATTGCACAATTCCATTCACGATTTCAGCTTGTATACGTACACAGGGATTGAGTGATATGGGGTAAAAGTTGATTTGCTAAAATCAGTAGAAATATAAATTTGGGTATCACCTGATTCTTGACATAACTAAAACTGGCTATAATTGGTAAAGGACAAGCATGTTTGGCCAAGCTTAATTAAAGTAGAAGTTACTTTTTCGTTGTCCATTCATGTTTCATATCTCTAGATGTTACTTTTTTTCTTAATTTAAGTTAACAAGTTATTTATTTGTAAATAATTCTCACTTTGCAAGTAAGTTGACATGGAAAACTTGAAAATTAATAGTTTTTAAAAAAATTACTTATAAGTACATTTTTAAGACTAGCCAAACATACTTATAACGAGTGATTTCATGATACACGGAAAACGAAAAAATAAATAGTTACTTATTTTGAGATAACTTTTGATCGCCAAAATAAATTGCTCTTCTATATATAATTAAGAAAATTTACTTGTAAGTTAAACCTAACTTCTATAAAACTTTACTTAAAAGTGAGCTTTACTTGGCTACAAAGTAAGTAAAAACGTGAACAAATGTCTCAGAAAATAAAATAAAACTAGCTATAAGTTTAAGAAACATGAACTTTGTTTCTTTATTATCTATTATTATATTACTTTAAATAATAATCTCTTATTTCAAATTATTGAGAACTCATCTGCACTACATGAATGAAAAATTCTGATAGTCGCAATATAAAAATTTTGGATTGTTTTTAGGGAAAAATGCAGCAGCAATCCCTAATTTTTTCGTTTTTTTGCAAACTTTACATCAACTTTCACTTTGTGCCACCACATGTTCCAAACCTTTTAAAGATATGCAGTAGAAACCATCTATTTGACCATTAGTTGACCAAGTGAGTTGATCTTAACCAAATTTAAAATGGGTAAAATGATAATTTTGTTATTTACCATATTAAATAAACAAACAAAAAATAAAAATAAAAATAAAACAAAAAAACTGTTCATTATCTCTCTTCTTCACCCCACCACCTCGACTCGTCACCACACCGCCACCGTCCTCCACCAGTCACTCTACTCCGACCAATCACCACCCAAACCACTAGACAATCATACCACTAGAAAGCCATCACTGCCCTATACTCAAACCATCCAACATCGGGCATCAACGCTTCCTGAATTGGCCGGATTTACACTTCAAAACCACCCACTCGCGTTCACATATATTGGCAGCATAGCCTATTTCAGTGATACCCACGGATTACCCATGTCACAGGTGGATTCTACTCGTCATGGCGCCCCTGTCTATGGTCGTCTAACATCAACAAATTAGAATCTACGGGTCCACTTTTTGAACCCAGCAAGAACACAGCTTTCTGAACCATTTTCCGACGTCGGAGGCGGAAGTCAAGATCTCGGACCACCAACTCTTAAACCTCCTCAACGAGGCGCATCCATTTTTTCCTGATGTTAGCTCATAAAAGAACTGAAGTAGCATGCTTAGGAAGTGCATTTTGTTGATGGGTTCATTCCACTATTTTTGGTTTGGAAAATGTTGTCTGTTTCAAACAATTAGAAGAAAATTGTTGAGTCAATGGTGTTGAAAATTGCTGTTTGAGATAGTGGCCATGGTGATGGCGTTTGCGGCTACCACAGTGGCAGCAGGGTTTTGGTGTTGGAGAAGGGTGGGAACGGGGTGGGGTGTTTGAAGATGGTGATTTTTTTCTTTTATTTACTGTTTTTAAAGGGAAATTATTGTATGGACGAAAATGTCTCTCTTTAAAATGGTCAAAATATCCAATTTTTTTTTAATTTTATAAGTTGACTAACGGTGTTTCCATCCATTTGGACCTCTGCTGCATATTTTTGAAAGGTTTGGGACCTGTAGTGGCACAAAGTGAAGATTGGGATAAAATTTGCAAAAAACGAAAAAAATTGGGACCGCGGTTGCAATTTTCCCTTGTTTATATCTCTATATACTTTTATCATTTCACATGTTATGTATATGAGGGTTATTTGTTTAATTTTGAATTTATCTTATCAAGTTCATGATCGAATCTAGGATTGGACTAAAAAAATTGTAAGCTAGCTATTATATATATATAATTTTAATGGGCCGGAGCCCTCACCAATCCTTAATTCGCCACCGAACGAGTTATTTTATTTTATTTTTTCATGTTTCACGTTGAGTCATAAATTTTTGTGGATCGAAGATGATTAGCACATACTATTTTAGAAGATACTTTGAAGTATTTGGAACTCGATTGCAATATATGTTACTTTCAAAATACTTTTGATAGACTAGAATGATATTATTAGTTTTAAACTTTACCCTCTTTTAACTTTTGTCGACGAAGTTGATATTTTGTCGTGCTAGTTTTCACGGAATGAACTTTTACTTTTTAACCAGGCACGTAACAAAGGTTTATGCTATATTAAAATTACAAAATTAACTACGGCAAAAACATTACCTATTTAATATATTATCGTATTCACAATGGTCAATTACCCGTTGTTTTCAATACAAAAATATTACATAACAATTATTTACTACAAAATAGTTGTGATGGTAATATCACGGTTGACAAAGGGTTCTAAAAATAGATTATAATAATATGTACATAATTCGGTGTGAGAACAATAATTTTCAATCCACGTAAAATTTTACTACGATGAAAATCATGAAAAAACGTCGTATATATCTTTTACGGTAGCAAATTGCCGTCATAAATGCTCAATTTTTCTGCAGTGAAAATAATGTCGGTAATTAAATAATAATTTAAAATAATTTAAGATTACGAACGGTTATTTTAGTTAGTAATATTAAAAATATGTGTAATTTAATCATATTTTATTGATAAAATTTAATAAATAAAGTAATAGAAAAAAATATATCAAGCCAATGGCGGATGCAGACGTTTAAAGTTAGGGGGCACAATCGAACTTACAAAGAAGTTGAGAGAACTTTTATAATCGAAAATTTACGTCCAAAATAATCATACCCCATATAATTTTGAATCCAAAAATTTACGTAGAATATGACTTTTTCGAATATAAAATTTCAAAAATTTCTAATATCATATTCCATATAAGGTTTTCTAATAAAATAATGAAAATTACATTTAGAAATTTGTATCGCAAAAAAAAAAATGTTAATGAAATAATTGAATTTAAAAAAATGCGAGTTAAACGTCTTTCTTTAAAACTCACATTTAACGTATTTTTAACTATTTTCGATATTTGTTTGGACTATTCGATATACCCGTAATGTGGTTCTCGAAATAAGTTTTGAGATGACATAAGCATTTTTTAGATTCGATTAGCGTACGATCGTCGGAGAATTTTTAAAATTAGCATGTTATCGAAATTCAAATTTATTGTGATTTTACCCATATTTGGTAGAGATTAAAATCAAATTTTTAATAAATTTTAATAAAAGTTAAAACAGTTATGGATTCCATGAAATATGTTATTAAAATTAATTGTTAACTTTGATTTAGATTAAAATTTAGATTTCAATCGATATCAAACATAACTTTATAAAATAAAATAAAAGAATTTCTCAAAAGCAGGGGGTCACGTGACCCCCCCCCCCCGGCGCCCGGGGTCCGCCCCTGTATTAAGCCAAGGTTCCGCCTCCTCGACGAGGCTGCACTGATATTTATTTATTTATTTGTTTGGGCGTTAACCTTTTATTTATTTAAATGTTGAAGCAAGGCAACCTCCTTTTAAACGTCTTATCACGCACTTTTGTATTAAGAAAATTGTTGATAGAATAACACATAATCAATCGGTAATATTATAGAGAAAAATAAAACATATATATTAACATAATTGTTTTGACTTATAAAAGAAAAAAATTTATATAACGGCTTTCGCTAACTACTAAAGCATCTTGTTGATTAATTATATTATCGACGATATTGTCATTGATAATTATATTACCGTTAACTCTTGTTTGATAGACAAATTTTGGCATGGAAGATTTTTTCCCACCCTCCCGCCCACGCGCCTCCTTTCCAGCTTTCCAAGGAATTCTCCCAACTTTTTGGTGGGAAAATGGAATTCCAGCTTCTGATCGATTTTATTTATTTTGGCAATGGAAATAACCTTCAAGACCAATTGTAAAAAAAAAAATATCACTTTAATGGACAATTTTCATGTAAAACGAAGTCAAACGAACATTAAACTTTGATGAAAAATAGTTTTCGAGCATATTTTTTTTATTTTTATTTTTTTACTTTTTTGCAATGGTAACAAAATTCATAACCAATTGTAAAAAAAAAAAATTACTTTAATGGACAATTTCCAAGTAAAATAAAGCCAAACGTGAACAAAACGATTCAAAATTTCTAAATTTTCCCAGATGAAAAATTGTACCAATTAAACACACTTAATTAAAAATTTCCTGCAAAACAGTAATTACTTTCCCTGAAATTCGCTTTCTTTCCATCCATTTTCCACCCATGCAATCAAACGACCCTTAGAAAAACTTTCATTGAAAGCCAACCAGGAACTAGATATTATTTCAGCTGTAAACATTGAAAGCCAACCCTTCATATTGTTATTAATATGTAATTAAACAGGTAGAATTCAAAGGAGCAATGAACTCAAATCGTGCAGACTGCAATACAAATGCAAATAGCAATGGAGAATAGTGAATGATAGCAAGATAATCTGCCCTACAGAAAACAGATGAAAGGGTTGTTTTGTAATACAATTCTCTCTTTATAATGTCCGACTCACAGGCGTCCAACGGGTCACTGCTTCCCGAGGATAGTCGTCTCTGCAATCATCGAGGTGACAGTGTATGGGTCCATGTTAGAAGCAGGCCTCCTATCCTCGAAGTATCCCTTGCCTTCTTTCTCGGTGTCCCGACCAACACGGACCGATGCACCACGGTCTGCAACCCCCTGTCGAAAAACCGTGTGAAAATAACATGGTCAATTCACAATTCTCAAAAATCGCACGTTATGATTCGAAAGGTGTGGAGTATAAGAATTCATATATACAACTTCAAATTTGTAATGAACAAGACTCGTTAAAGTTACTTTCAACATAAATAACATACTTAAAGTATGAAAAGACAATGAGTCAGCCAAAAATGCTCTTAAGATTTGCGTTTGTAAGCATCCCACATTTGAAGAGAGAGAGTAGAAATTTACCCATTTGAATGTGTTGATATCAGCAGTTTCATGTTTTCCAGTGAGACGGCGTTCATTGCCTTCACCATATGCAGCAATATGTTCCTTGTGCCTATGTCCAAGCTTTTCGATAGCCTTCTTGATGACTTCAAAGCCGCCTTCTTTCCTCATAGACTTGGTGCTAAACGATAATTGCCAAGAGATCAGACGCAGGTTCCAATAAAAATGAAATCCCCATATCATATACAAAGTTTAAAAAAATACCTGTAGTTTGTGTGGGCACCGGCTCCATTCCAGTCACCCTGGTAATGAACAAAATATCACAAATAAGACAAAATGAAACAAGTTCCTTGTATGAAAAACTTTTAGCATGTGTAGCAGAAGAAATACGACGACTGAAAATTTTACCTGGATTGGCTTGGGATCAAATGATACCACCACCCCAGCAATCTCGGTAATCCTCTGTTAACCGGCGAATAAATAGTTTAAGACAACCTCGCTCATGAATAATTACGGAAAAACTAGTGATGTTTACAACAATGTATGTCAGAATACCTCCAGGATGTAACGAGCTACCCACAACTCGTCACCAGCCGAGATGCCAACAGAAGGTCCAACTTGGAACTCCCACTGCATAGGAGGAGAATGGCAATAGCAATTTCAAGTTAAGAATAAGGGAAAAAAGGCATAATAAGTAGCTAGTCAGAAAATGTTCGAGGAAGGTAAATTTTACCTGACCAGGCATCACTTCTCCATTGATGCCACTTATGTTAATTCCTGCATAAAGGCATGCCTTGTAATGTGCGTCTACAATGTCACGTCCGAAAGCTTTGTCAGCTCCAATTCCGCAGTAGTAAGGGCCCTATATGTGAAAGAGGAGTCCGCCATTATATAGGATAAACACGACACTGGTGGCATATTTGGATGGAACTCGACGCCATCAAGAAAGATAATAAAAGGCCAAGCCAATATTTTGTTCTCTATACAGTTAGTCCTATCCAGTTCTGCATACCTGAGGTCCGGGATAACCTCCCTTGGGCCATCCAATGGGCCACTTAACCTCCTTTTGCAAAAGGGTGTACTCTTGCTCAATACCGTACCTTAAATGCAAAAAATAAAATTTCAATACACCAGAAGGTCCGGAAATGTAAGGAAATTTGAATAAAATCCAATCACAATTAAATTCTCAATAGTTAATACCATGGTTCTTCAGCAGCAACATCGGGATGGCTAAAAATCTTGGCTGCATTATGCCGCTTGTTCGTTGGAATAGGCTCGCCAGCCGGAGTGTAAGCATCGCACATGACCTAATCAAGAGAAATAGTCAAGTTAGGCATGATTTAAAACATGTAAGTAAATCAAAAACCAACATAATAAATAATCGATGATAGTAAGAAGCAACTTACCAATATATTATTTCCCCTGCGGAATGGATCTTTGAAAATTGCTTGAGGACTGTTTCATTCAGCAATAGAATGAGTAAAAAGTTAAACACACATTTTTCCCCGAAATCATATTAAGCCCAGTTTGGTTTTGCTAAATATCAGATTTTTTGTAGATTTTGATAAACTTGATCAAAATGTGTTGTTGTGGGTCCCATGGAATGTGCGGTCAGAATTAATTTGTTGTCTTTGACTTAGATTTTTAATAACTTTTAAGGTATACCAAACATAGGCTAAATCTAATGTCAAAATTATGTAACAAGATTGAATCGAAAAAAAAAAAAAAGGACATACTATAGGATCACTTCACTGTCTTCTCCAGGAGCCTGGCCTGTGCTCGATCCATCATAGTTCCACTTTGGAAGCTTTGAGGGATCGTCGACTGGCCCGGAAAGAGTCTGTCGAATAAGCAAAAGGTGTTTGTCAGGAATCTTGGAACTCTTTTTGCAAATATTAATCTTCATTGCATACACAGAAATAAATTATTTTTGAAAGAAAAATTAATTACCCTTCCTTTGCTTCTTAAATCCATACCAGATCCACCAATCCTGTTAATTATATTCACACAAATATAAGGAATCAGACTAACAAGAATCTCCATTAATACACCAACATAGAATCAATTATTTGTGATATACAATACAAAAACATGATAATATTCTAACAATTATGATCTGAATCCTTAATTTAATTAATGAAACGATAAAGGAATTATTACAAAAATAAAATAGGAAAACAAAGATCTTTTATACATCAGATCTGTCTGTCTCAACCACTTGGAAGATTATAAATAAAAAACGCAAAACAAAGGACAAAGTTTCAACAAGCGAATCCAATGTAAACAACACGAAACAAAGATTATAAAAGTTACAAGGAGTGCGGATAAAAGTCAGATCAGAGAAAAAAAGTAGAAAAGAAGGTCCACAAACGCCAAAAAATCTGTTAAAATCTCTCAAACAAAGAATCATAGATGATAAAATAGAAAACATAATCAAAATCAGGCTGATTTTTCAAACAGCACTAGATCACAACATCAAGAAACAGGGGATCGAAAAACAGAGACAATTCACGGTGATTCAAATGAGAGAAACCTAAAAAAAAAAAAAAAGACAAACAAACTTAGTAAATAAAAACCTAAGAACATCAACTAAGTAAAAGTCCCAGAAAGAAAGGGAAAAAAAAAAGTTGGAAGTTAAGAAAAGAAGAGGAAGAAAAATCTCATGAAACAGAGTACATGTACAGTAAAAACAGAGCAACACAACCATTAATGAATTGAAAGCAAACTCACCATATGTACTCAGCAATCACCTTCTTTGTGCTGTCGGAGAGGTTAAGGTTGATGAGGTCTGTAAGGAGTGCCATTTTTCCAAGTCTCTCTGTATCTCTCTATTTCTCTGTAACAAGTTTATAAAGGAGATATGGTTGTGTTCTTATAGCGGAGGATTTAAGGTTTGAAAAATACATAATTATTTTAATAAATATAATTTTATTATAATAATGGAAAATTGAACAGTTTATTATTAATTAAAAAACAAGGGAAATACAGAAATTGAATGCAAGTGGGCTGTTTGTTCATTCAAAATGAGTAATACTATTCAAAATGAATAATGATAATTTTCTCAAATGACTCATTTAATTTCACATTACATTTAACTTATCATCTAGAAACACCTAAAATGAAATTGCAACCACAATGAAGCTACTTAGCATTAGTCATAATCCCAGTCTAGACGTTGGCAATGTGGCATTAAATGATAAATTTGATCAAATGACTTATTTAATTTCACATTTCATTTGACATATTATCTAGAGTCACCACTGAGTTTGCAACCCCAGTTTAGGTGGCGACAATATGACATTCAATGATAAGTAGAATCAAATAACTCATTTAATTCCACATTTCATTTGACAAATCATCTAGCCACACTGGAGTTGCAACCCCAGTCTAGATGGCGGCAATATGACATTAAATGATAAGTAGAATACTAATCCTTGTTGGTTATCGATTAAAATTTATTCTACATTAAAGCCTCAGTTTGGTACGCAATTTTGTGAAGAGAATGCATTTTTTTTTGTTGATGTGAGATGGAGAATATGTGGTTGAAAGAGAATAAAAAGTTATTGATGCGATGAAAAATATTATTTTATTGAAAAATGTGTGGTTGAAAATGAGTAGAAGAATGAGAATAAAAAATATAATGTGGCTCAAATAGGGGCAAAATCAACAATTCATTTCAATCACATATTTTATGAGTTTCATAATTTTTCAACAACACATGTCATCTACTTATATAAAAAATTACTAAATATTAATTGTAGAGGTTTTTTTTTTAATTCTATTGATGAGATTTTTTTCCTAATCAAATCTAGCAAAATTATCTATTAATAAACTAATTTGTACATTATGACGTACATGTAATACAATCATAGTCAAACCCCACTATCATCCGTAACGTATATTACCAACACCAACTACCCCCAAAGGTGAGTGTCCATTAGAATAGAAAAACGGTAGGTGGACATGTTTATTAAAAGTTTACTGAGAAAAAGTAATGAAAATGGGTAGGTGGACATGTTTATTAAAAGTTTACTGAGAAAAGGTAATAAAGTTACTTTTCTTTTCTTATTTTTAGTTAAATTTATTATTCTGGAGGTAATTAAATTTTATTATCGTTAAATGGGAAATTGCAGTAACGATCCCAAATTTTTGATTTTTTGCAGACTTAACCTTTAGGTTGTGCCACCAACAATCCCAAACTTTTGAAAGATTAGCACCGGAAGTCCAAAATGACATAAATCGTGAGTTCCATCATTAGTAGACCTGAAAAATGAAAAAATTGAATATTTTGATCAATTTAAACGGGGTATTTTTGTCAATCACATATTAATAATTAAAATAATTAAATTAAAACTCAAAAAAAAAAGAAAAAACCCCGACCCACCCCATATGCTCCACCCCCACCCCCCGAATCCTTTATCCTTCAACACACCACCCCATCCCCAAAATCAAAAACCGCAACTCAATTTCTGGACCACAGTCGGAGCGACATCAGATTGAGCAAAGGGGTCCTAACGGCTTTCTCATGGCTGCAACAACTATTTGTATCACCTTAGCAAATGGACTACCTACGAAAGCTTGGCAGTAATAAGTCCCGCTTCCAATCAAGAACACCACGAGTGCGGCTGCCACGGCCATCACCTGCATTCCGAAACCAAAATTCCACCCTACATAATCTTGTGCTCAAAACTGCAACAGTAGCACCACACACAATTCCCACATACCACCAATTGAAATATGAACTTTTTGCAGCCTTTTCTTCAGGTAGATTTTCATCAAATTAATCAGCAACAAAGTCTGTGTTGAATAAAAGTATGAATGATAGCAATGAAAACCAAGAAAAATGGAGAAGAAGATGAATATGAATAATAATATCGAAACAAGACTTGATCACAAAATTAAATCGATGTCCTCAAATGATATTTGCTTCTTTCTCAATGCTTTGAAGGATTAAAATAGGCAAATAGTATGTAGAATTTTCAAGCCTTGAATGAAAAACACCAAAAGCAAAGTGATTCTTTAAGTATAACAAGTGAAAATATAGGAATGATTATGTGAAGTAAACAAATTTGACCTGAATTTTTAGATGAATAATTAGATGATTTCATATATTTTTAGAAGGAAAACGAACATGTATTTATAGTTTTTAGTCATTCCTACACGAACTGGTTTCAACACAAGAAGAAGAGGTGCAATGTTTCACCATAAAACCATCAGAAAATTCGAAAAAAATCCAACCTAGCTGTTGGACTTTACTACTATGTGACCGCACTATAACTATGTGGTCGCATAGTTATAGTAATGCAGCCCCCAAAAATCCCTGTAGTCGCTTATGCGATCGCATATGCCATATTTATTGCACCAATGTTGGCTTTTCCTCTTCTTTATAAATTCATACATCCATGGTTATTTCATGATTTTGAACAACAATACCAACAGTTTCCACACATAGCTTGTGCCCACCTTCTCAAATTGCAATAATATACAGTGCTATAAAGAAAAATACATGGTGATAGGCCATGAATTTTATCGACACTGCTATGGTTAGAAAAACCAGACCCTGTAAGAACACAACCCTTGATTGACACTATCTAAAAAGTCTTTTATGATGAAAAATTAAAGAGATATTGATGAAATACAGTGAGATATATTATGGAGGAGAAGAGGACGATCAAGAATCTTCCTACCCCAAAATTGAGAATTGTGGTCGAGAAAAAGGATGGCTGCACTGTGGAGGCTACCCATTGTGCTCGTTTTTTAGATAATTTTGTGGGCAATTGGAATGTCCCATTTGAGGGTCACTTCTGATCCCCAAATATGGAGAAAGGTCCAACATTTGGAATGCATGTGCCGGGGTTCATGTTGATGGTATGTGTTGTGGGTTGACTCAAATTTTAGTGGGTATTGAAGTCTAAATTGATGCTAGCTAGACGTTTGAGTGAGCTTGGAAGAAAAAAGCCCGAGACTTGGTTGCTCGTCTGGGGTTGCCGTGTCGTTCGCCTCTAGCGACGGCTTGTCCGGCCTAAGCCCGTTTTCATTTTTTTGACGCGGTTTTGAATTCCTATCCTTATACAAATTATTCTCTAGGGTTGATATATATATATATGACACGACTTTTACAGAGAAAAATACAAGAAAAACATTCTCATTATATTTTCTACATATTCAACAACATATAGAGAGTTTACATGTCAATTGAGATTTTTGAAATCTTGATATTGTAAACAAAAAACTATTGATTATAGTGGATTGTTCTCCCGAATTGAGTTTCCATGTAAATTCTTGTGTTCTTATTTTCTTATTCATTATTTCATTATTGCATTTAGCTTGCGATCTGTTTCATAACACTGTGGATCCATTTTATATTGTAAACACAAAACTATTGATTATAGTGATTTGTTCTCCTCTGCATGTGGTTTTTTTCCCGAATTGGGTTTCCATGTGAATTATTGTGTTTTTATTTTTTTCTTCATTATTTCATTATTATCATTATCTTGCGATCCATTTCATAACAGTATGGATGCGTTGAAAGTAAGGGAGGTTGCAAAGGAAGCTATGACCAAAGCTAGAAGAGGTGAAGGTCCAACACTGGTGTCGCTTCAGCGGTGGTCAGTAATGACTGAGTTTTGTAGTCGTGGGTGGGAATATGGATTGCTGAAGAAGACGAAGGATTTGGGAGGTAGGGGGTAGGTCAGTTTTTTTTTAATTTAATTATTTTTATTATTAATATATGATTGACGAAAATGTCCTTCTTTAAACTGGTCATAATATTTAGTTTTTTTTTTCATTTTTCAGGTCAACTAAATGTGAAAATCACAGTTTCCCGTCATTTTGGACTCCAGGTGCTAAATTTTCAAAGGCTTGGGATATGTGGTGGTACAAACTGAAGGTTAAGGCAAAGTCCATAAAAAATTTAAAGGTTTGGGATCGCTCTACAAATTTCTCTCGTTAAAAATGTAACATAGTTTCAATTTTAATGATAAAAAATGATTAATTTTAAAACTCGGTTATTCAATATACAAATTTGTAGATGCAACTCAAACGATTCAAGGTTTTAATAAAAGGAATTAGGGTAATACTATTTGTCATCGTGGATATTTATGACATTAAATGGCATGTCAAATAACATGGGTCACATATCCCCGTATTAATTGAATTTATTAATGTGATTGTGTTGTTCGCATAAGAGGATGATGGTAATGACAAATAATATTATTCAATTTTTTTATGGCGACTTTTAAAAATAAAAAATATTAGATGGAGCAAATAATCACATATTAATATTTCGTTGGTTGTTGACATTATTATTATATACACATACTAAAAATTCGATGATTATCGACAGTATTATTGTATGTGATTTGAAAAATTAATATTTATTGAAATTATCAACATCGATATAATATGCAGCATCGATGCTCTTCCGTTGAAGATTGCTTCATCGACAATCATTGATGGTGCTACGATTGCTGAACGTGAATAGAGAGTTGATGTTATTGCAAAAAAACTATTATTCCTAAAAATGCTACTGAATATTTCTTCGATAAATTAGATATATATTTTTTCAATTTATAAATGCTAATGTCGAATATGTTTTTTTTCTCAACTGTTATTTCATTATTGATATAATTTTTATCGTCAGCACTTTATTTTATATTTTTATCAAATTACTTATAGTTGAAATTTTCGTCAATAAATTAAGTTTAAGAATTTTTTTTATTTTATTATCACGAACTAAAATTTCACAATAATTTTGAATTATTTTTTAACTGTTAGTTAGTTACAGATAAATATTTTGAAATTTTATCTCTTTTACTATTTTAATTGGAAAAGTGAGTTTATGATACATTGAATATATTAAGATATATCATTAGAATTTTAACCCATAAAAAATCCTTTTCAATCTTGAATTTTATTTTATTGCCTAGACTTCTCCATCAATGATATTTCTTTTTATTTTTTATTACTTTGTTTCAAGACAAAAATTCTGTTAGGTAAATTAAATTTAGAGGAAATTACAAAAAAAATGTCCACTTTTACAGTCATTTTCAAAAATGTCCAAAATTTCTTTAATATCTATTTTACTATAATATAGACTAAAATGTCCTCATCAACAATTTTAAATTCCACAATGAAGACAAAATTAATATCTATTTTACCATAATATAGACTAAAAAACCCTCAATAAAAATTTTAAATTCCACAATGAAGACAAAATTATTTATATAATTAAAAATTATATTGACAATAATAACTTGACACATAATCTATATTACTTATTTTAAAAAGTACAATGTCAATCATGCATTAAATGATCGCTTCTCCCTACAAGTGAGTAAATAAAATATTTATGAAATGTCGAGAAGTAGACTTAAAATGTCAAGAATATTATGAAATATAGAAAACTCTCACGTCCAGAACGAAATCTCGTTATAAGCAAAGGAAGTATCATGTGTCAAGATAAATATGGTTCAAATATCGATAATAGCTTTTAAAATGTCGAAAATAACTTTTAAACACAACTTATCAATAAAAATAAGATTTAAAAGAAAAAACACCTTCTATAGAAAATTTGGAAAGTCTAATCAACTGCAAATTGGGATGAGATTAAATTTTTCAAAATAAAATTATATGATTTTCTTATGAATTGGAAGCATATAATTTTTTTAGTGTTAACGACTTTCCTACTTTATCTTCTTCATTTTTTCTCAAAAATCTTGGTCAATACTCAATAGATAATAAATGCAAATGAATCGATTAGATATTAGCTAACATTAACGTAGTTTCTTATGTAAGCTACTTTGTTTTTCTCGAAATTCATGGCAAATTGAAAAAATTACTTCATTTTTTTATTGAGGGTATAATAGACAGTTTGATTCCAAATTTGATCATTTTTGCAAGAGTTATCAAAATTAGACAATTTTTAATCGACAAGCATGAAACTGACCATTTTTGTAAATTCTCCTTAAATTTATGAAAATAAGTATTTTAATTACCACACAAGAAAGTATGACTTGAAAGTATCACCTCAATTGTTTAGAGGTTGAGGTGGCTTGCTCATTTCGATTATTTTTTGTCCAGTCAAGTATAGTACTTTATAATGATTTTCTTTTAGAAGTTGAAAGTTCTCGTTTCAACTCCTTTTTTTTTTTAAACAAAAAATGCATTTTACAATGGTGTTATAATGAAAAATGTGTGATTAAAAAATAAATACAACTTTTGTATTTACATGTAATATTATTTTATTGAAAAATGTGTGATTAAAATTAAATCAAATCACTACTCAAAAATTCATATTGATGAAAAAAATTGGGATTCAAACAAGGGTTAAGTTTTCTATAATCTTCAATGATTTTATGAAAGTAGCTTGAATCGTGCTCACTATTAGTAAATCTAATTAAACTATTTTCCTTAAAATGTTAAAAAGAAGTGTGGAACTGGGGGGGATATTTATGGGAAAATGTATAGAACCTCACATGGGTCATGGTTTTATAGCAAAAGACAAGTCAACTGGTGTGCTCAAAAGTCAACATCAAAACCTACTCCAACCCACCCCGATAGGCTAGTGTGGTAGATCCTTCCACGGCGTACGAGCAACTTAGATACTGTTTTATTTGTATTTCAATTTTGTATTTTGTGTTTTGGATTCATTTTGGGTTTGTGTTTTGAATGTCCATTTTGAGATTATTGAAAATGTGTTCTTTTTAACATTTTGAAAATTTATTTTGAATAAACTCAAAAACACGTTTAAAAATTTTGACTTAATTATAACTGAAAACACTCATTTCTTTATAAATTTTTTAACTTGTTTTAAAAAATGCGTTTTCGAAAATGGGAAAGAAAATGCGTTTTCGCTGTTTTGGAAAATCGAAAATAGAAAACGGTTTGAAAATGACAAAGAGAACATGCACTTACTGTCTAAAAACAAATCGGGTGGGGCAACCGCTCACCCAATGTTTGTATATAATTATGAATTTGTTTATAAAATATCATGTGACATTTTATCATTGAATAATTTTAACAATTTTTTTTGAAGTCAATAATTTTTTGTCAACACACAAATTGTCAACAAAATTGTCATTCATGATTGTACAAATAACATTATTGCTCAGTCAATAGGAAAGAGATTGATGTGTGGATGAATTGATCTTCTTCCTACGAAAATTAAGATATAATATTTTAGATTAGTTTTTTTTTAGTGTTCAAAACTCGTGATCAAGGGCGAATGCAGAGATTTTAAGTTAGGGGCAGATTAAAAATATAATATTTAGACTTCATTTGGCATCCCCTAATGACTTCTAAAATTGAGACAAAAACAAAGAAAATTAAAAAAAATTTGCCAAGAAGTTGGGGGGCACGTGTACCCCATGCCACCCCTTGTGTTTGCCCCGGTCGTGATTGACATGTTAGTGGCGCTAGGAAACTTATCAATGAAAATCAAAGCTCGATGAAATGTTGGACTTGAGATGGGAAGCAAGGAGAAGTTTTTAGGTGGTAGTCGGTGGTACCCAAGACATAAATAGCACCATGTATCGACACAACGATGATGAAGGAACTCTTGCATGTGCTAAGCGGAGTTTTGGTTGCCTCTCCCAAGGGTGCTAAAACTCATGCACTTCAAGATGATCTACAATTAGATTTTAGTTTGCCTCTTATGTGTTAATTTTGTAGGCATTGCTAGTTTGTATCGTGATATTGGTAACACTTTATTCCTTGTGAACGGAATAAATTGACTCATCGACTCGGTTTTGTAAATGTTTTAGTTTGATTGGTTTTTATTTGACTCTTGTATCCAATTTTTATTGTTTCTCGCTCAATGTGATCTAGGATTAATGAACACGGATTCAAGGAAAAGGAAAAGTTTCAAACTAGAACCATTGAACAAGAAGTAAACGGTGAAAGTGGAAAATCAGGACCAAAAGCTATATTCTTTGCATATACTTTGAATCTTCCTTCCTCGACAACATCGCACGCCTCCAAGGATTTTGTACCCCACATAGGAATAATTCGTCGTGACAATCATTTTCTTTCTCCAATTTTTTTTTTTCCCTTTGTCCTGAGTAAACAAGGGAATATATATAAAGCGTTCATTCTTTAACCCATATTTACATTTCTCAAAAAACTTCAATTAGTAAGCGCAAGAAATAGGCTAATTTGGTGGTTTTTTGTTCAATTTATCGTAGAATCAAATTCTCATATATAAGTACAATACTGAACTTGTAAAAGGAGATGTTTCCCGAAATATCCTCGTTGGTCACATTTCTTGTACCATTTAACTAATAAAAAAAGGAATGATATTTATCCAGTAGTAGCAAATAATTCTATTTCTTGCAAGACTTTTAAAAATTGAATTAAATTTAAGTTGAGTACATCTTTGATAATATTGTAGTATTGACTCTATAGTATTTTCTCTTCGTGAAGGAGGTGGGATGGTTGATGTCTATACTTATTAATAACATATTATTATATTTTTT
>CAIGRP010002734.1:0-19661 GCA_903798385.1 Fraxinus cuspidata
TGGCCACCAGTTAGATAATTAGTTGATTATTATTGTGTTGGAAGACTCACAATAAGTTTAGAACGCGGCAAAATTAACATATGTTCAATAGGTATTATGAATAACATTTATTACATGTGTAATCATATAGATAATCTAAACTTTAATGCATCATAATCATTCCAATTCGAGCTAGAAATAGATTCGGGTCGTGGTTAGAACAGATTTAATTTGTCTTGGAAAAGAGAATTGATTACAATAGAATTCTCGATTGTCAAGAACGTATGAACGAAAATATATTACAAATCAAGAATTGAAATAGATAATAATAGGCGGATTCGAAATCCAATACAATCATCCATAATTAAATACAAATTTTTTTTACGTCTTTCTTAGATAATTTAAAATAAAATAAAATCAAAATTTCTATTGTATTTACACAATTCGAATTTCATATATAACTAGTAAACTTGAATTAAATTTATTCACTGTTGGACGATAACTCTTAACTCATCAATTCTATTACTTGTCAACGATCTCGTACGCTTGCGGGTTTTGCACGAACACAAACATTTGCATTGGTCAAATATATACAAGCGATGATCATAATCTTACTGGTAATACATTCCCAAGTGCTCTACATTCTAAGGGTGGAGCTGCACCTTTCCATCCAAGCTTTCAATTAGGAAAGTCCCTGGCCTTACGTCACTTGATATACGGTAGGGTCCATCCCAATTTGGGCCTAGGATGCGTACGCTAGGCTCCTTAGAAGAGAGGAAGACACTTCTCAACACAAGGTCACCCCTTCTGAAAGTCCTCTTCTTAACTTTGGCATTGAAATACCTTATCATTTTTCTCTGGTAGGAGGCCAGTTTTATCCGTGAGTCGTCTCTTATTTCTTCAAGAAAATCGAGCTCACACCACTTTATCTCATCATTTGTTATTTTGTTGAAGTGCAGATAGCGAGGTGAAGGAAAACCCACTTCGATCGGGCTTATGGCCTCAGCTTCATATGCCATGGAGAACGCGATTTCTCGAGTCGCAGTTCGACTACTTGTGCGAATTACCCATAATACGCGGGGGAGCTCGTCCATCGTGTCATTTTTAAAGCATCAAGTTTCTTTTTCAAGAGGTGTTTGATGGTCTAGTTAACTGCCTCATCCTGGACATTTTCCTGGGGGTGATGAGGGGAAGAAATATGTTTCTTGATACCAGCTCGTGGGACAAGTCTCTAATCTTTTTATTATCAAACTGTCTCATATTGTCTGTTACGAGAGAGTGGGAAATTTTGAACCAACAAATGATGTTCTCCAGATGAACTTGGAAGTGTTCGCTTCAGTTATTTTCGTCAATGGTTCAGCTTCGACTCACTTAGCAAAGTAATCAATGGCGGTAATTGCATAGCTTGCACTCCCATTCCCTTTTGGTATGGGGCCTATCAGATCGACCTCCCACTTGGCAAACGGCCAGGGGCTAGATACCATAGTTAGCTCTTGCAACGACTGCCTTTGGATGGAGAAGAGACAATGACATTTGTCGCATAGTCTCAAAAATTGCATCGTATCTTTTTTCATTGTTGGCCAGCAATACCCTTGCCTTAGCACTTTATGAGCCAGCACTGAACACCCCTTGTGGCTGCCACAAACTCCATCATGAATTTCTCACATAACATAATTGGCTTTTTCTCCTCCGGTGCATCGCATGAGTGGGGATGAGAAGCCTCTCTTATAAAGCACTTCTCTCTGGAGCACATAGTGGGCGGCTCTGCTCCTGAGTTTGTGGGCTTTCTCCTGGTCATCTGGCAATGCTTGATCCTTGATGTAGGCAATGAACGGTTGCATCCACTGCGAGATCCCTTCAATGCACATTACCTCCACTCCTTTAGATGTAGAGGGTTTAGGGAGGTATTCAACTGGAACAATTTTAAGCAATTTCGAATCCTTGCTGCTGGAAAATTTTGATAGAGCGTCGTCATGCACATTATCAGCTCTTCAGATCTGGGTAAGCTCGAACTTTTCAAAAGAGGGGAAGAAATCCAGCACCTTTTGAGGTATGCTACCATACATTTATCCTTGGCTGCGTCACTACCATTTACTTGGCTTACCACCAGCTGCAAGTCGCTACAAATCGATCACTTTTGAAGTCTGAGTCCTACTAGCAATGTCTCGTACTCAGCCGCATTTTTGGAGCTTTTGAAACCAAATCTCACTACACAATTAAGTTTATGGCCCTCTAAGCTTTCTAGCACTACACCAGCTCTGGAGCCTATTTCGCCGAAGACCCGTCAACAAACAATTTCCAAGTTGGGAGGGGTCCGCTGGTTCCATAGTCACGTTGATGTATATCGCCTCAGTGGATTCCGCTATGAAGTCTGTCACTACTTGCCCTTTCATTGAGGTCCTTGGCCGATATAAATGTCGAATTTACTCAATTTCACAGCCCATTTCGTTAACCTTCCTGAAGCATCCGGTTTGTGGAGCACCTACTTGAGGGAGAGGATCGTCAACACATGTATACCGGGGGCTTAGAAATAGGGCATCAACTTCATGGAAGCTATCATGAAGGACAAAGCAAGCTTTTCCATATCTGTGTAGCTCGACTCAGCTGGGAAAAGGGTCTTGCTCACGTAGTAAACAGGCAGTCGCGTATCTCATTCCTCACTCACCAGTACTGAACTTATGGCTTTAGCACTCACGACCAAATACAAGATCAACGATTCTCCTTCTTTGGGCTTCGAGAAGATAGGTCTTTGCCCCAAGTACTTCTTCAACCCTTAGGAAGCCTCTTTTTACTCTTCATTCCATTGAAATTTCTTTCCTCCTTTTGGGACTTTGAAAAATGGGAGACACATGTCTGTTGCTTTGGAGATAAAGCAGCTCAACGCTGCTAGTCGACCTGTCAAACTCTACACCTCTTTAGGTTTGCAAGGGGATTTCATATCCTGTAGGGCTTTGATTTTTTCGGGGTTCACTTCTATGCCCCACTGGTTGACCATGTAGCCGAAGAATTTCTCCAAAGTCATACCGAAGGCGTACTTTAACAGGCTCAACTTCATCCAGTTCTTCATTAATATTTTGAAAGTGGGCTCGAGGTTTTCGATGTGATTCACAGTCTTGAGGTTTTTTACTAACATTTCGTCTGCATATACCTCCATTGTTTTGCCTATGATGTGGGCAAACATCTTGTTGATCAAACGCTAATTGGTAGCCCCAGCATTTTTCAGGCCAAAGGACATTACTTTGTAACAGTAGAGGCCTCTATTAGTGATGAATGAAGTGTTCTCCTCGTCGTTGGGTACATGGGGATTTGGTTGTACCCTGAGTATGTATTCATGAAACTTAAGAGCTCATGCCCTGCAGTGGAATCAATAAACTGGTCAATCCTCGGAAGTGGAAAGCTATCATTTGGGCATGCTTGGTCGAGGTTGGAGAAATCTATGTAGACTCTCCATTTGCCGTTGGACTTGTTTACCAAGACTGAGTTGGAGATCCACCTTGGGTACACTGTCTCCCTTAAGAACCTATTTGTAGCATCTTTGTAATATCACGTGGATCCACCGGGAAAGATTCCAGCTCCTCAACTGGGGTCGCTTGTAAGTTCGATTTGGTGACCCTAGGGTCCAAATCCACAATGACAACCCTTTCTTCAGGGGTATTTATCATTTTGACATCTCCTCCTTGTTTAGGGGTAGGAGCTTCTTCAGGCCTATCAATCATCTAAATTTCCATTAAGACGATGTTTAAGTTGTGGTGCTCAAACTTTCGCAAGGAACTGAGGTAGCATTCTCTTGAACCCATCTGACCCCCTCGCACTGTAGCAATCCCTCTATTAGTGGAGAACTTCATGCACAAGTGGTGTGTGGATGTAGCTGCCCCAAGTTCTTTCAAAGGAAGTCGCCCTAATACTCCATGATAGTCGGATCGATGATCTATAATGAGGAACTTCATGAAGTGATGGGTAGCAAGTGGGGTTGTTCATATCTCTAGGAACAATGTTGTTGCCAATAAAATTGTACAAGGGGACGGTCATGGGGATGAACTCGTAGCTTATAATCTTTTTATCATAGGTGGCTTTAAATATGATGTTGAAAGAACTCCCATTGTCCTCTAGCATGCATTTGAGCCTGTTTCTGGCCACGTTAAGCGTTGCAATGGGGATAATGAACCCCATCTTCCTGGAAGTTCCAAGACCCACGGGGGGTGCCGTTGGCCAAATACCTCGTCATGGGAGGATCCTTGGCTTCTCTTACATAATTTCTCTAAGCATTCCTTGAGTCTATCCCCATATGTAGGCTACCAATAATAGTGTCAATCTTCCTGATAGAGTCGTTGTCTGCATCGGTTGAGTGCTTTTTCCTTGGCCTTTGAATGCCTCTTAGCCTATTTATTTCCTCCTCGCACTCCTACCTAGGTGATTCATCTATGAGATGTCGCATCGCCTCACCACATCTAGGTTCTCGTTTATGCCTAGGTTGAGATGCATTACGTCGTACTTGATGCGCATTTTTCTCTCAACATGGGAGTTTGTTAGTTCCTTATGGTATGTTTTAGATAAACAATTATCAGTATGGTGGTTGTAGGTTCGATGGTAGGTGCAGTATTGCCTATTTCTAGGCTCATTGCCCATTCTCCTACCTCTTTTCCAGAGTTGATTCGGTTGTCTTTTGGCCTCAAATTCGACCTCCTCGTATACCAATGAAGGCATTGCGTTTAATGTGGCAGTCACTAGTGTCGACCTTAGGTTAGTGCGATGGTATGTCATGCTTGGGTCCATTACTGGTTTACCAAGTGTAATACAGGACCTTGCCGCTGTCTCTGAGGCAGTGGGAGTCCCAACAAATTTTGGTTGCAGTGGTCGATCAGCTCCTCATTGAAAATTTCACTCCTCATCATTTCCACCAAGGCATCATATGATGTGGGGTTCTTGTATCGTACGTCTCTCCAAAAGTGGGTGTTCATATTGAGGTCTTATCTCAGAGCCGAATAGGCCTCCCTATCCATGACCTGCTCTTAATATGTTATTTCATCCGTGATTAGAGCCAGGTAGCTTTTCAGAGTTTTACCTGTCTGCTGCCTCATGTCTTGTAGCTTCTGGATTGGGGTTTCTCCCTCTTGACTAGACAAATATTGGTTTCGAAAGGCACTTTTGAGATCTGACCAACTTCTGATGCTGCCACTCGAAATATGACTATACCAAATTTTAGCAACCGCAGTGAATGTGAGATGGAAAGCTCTGTACTTTAGCGCTGGCAGGCTCTTCTTAGAGACATATAGGTCTTGTAGTTGTTGAGGTGCTTCATCGGGTCACCCTTTCCTTCATATTTGGGTATATTTGGTGGCACAAAGTGATATGAGATAAGAGCGCTTCTCAACTATTGGGAAAATAGAAGACTCTCGTCATCATCATCCAATTCAGAGGATCTCCATGGACCTCTGAATCATTACCCTCAACTTGGTAACGAGGGGGTCGCGAAGGTTCCGTTTGATTTCTCAAGTTCATAACGTCCCTTCTCTCCCACCTATTTCCACCTATTTCTAGGTGGGGAAGGAGGAGGAACCCCCCTCAGATTCATATCCTTTATCATGGTCTGGTCCTCTTTGAATATGGGAGGACTAACGGGAGGACTGACGAGACCTATATTCAGGCCTTAATGGCCTGATCTTGTAAAAAACATTTGTGGATCTCTGGGTTCACGTTCCTGAGCATATTCTGGGGAGAAGTTACACTCATGTGGCATGTTGTTAACAGGTCAGCTAGTAGCATAATTTGTAAATGTACCCATTCACTCTTCCATTTCCACTGGGCAGAGTTCTCTTCTATGCATTTGAGGATAAGTCCATTGGTTATTTTTCTTGCCTTCTTGGGGAAACATTCTCTGTTGGGGTATTTGATATCCCGTGTAACAAACTAAGTCTACACAATTTTAAACTTATGAATATTAGCATTTATTTTCATATAAGAAGTAAATACAGTGAAATAGATAAATAGAATAGCATCAAATTGCGGAACTTATTAAAATCCTAGATAATTGAGTAAAGAAAATAACATCATCTGAAATGATTCATTTATTTAAATTTCAAATGGGTTCCAATAAATCTTATTACATTAAAATTTGAACGTTTAACTCGGACAGTACTGAATCCGTCTCGCTTCAAGTGGTCACCTCACATCTTCTAGCTTTCATCATTTGAAAATAAGGAAAGATAACGTGGAATGAAGTAATGCTCAGTAAACGAACCCTATGCATATGATGCATGCTTATGATATGCATGCATTATTTAGAAATAAATAAATTTTCTATTATGTATCCCATTTTCTTTCATTTCTTTAAAAACATTAACGTTAACATTGTGAGCCGATTTAGTGTATCACCTAACCAATCAAAATGCAATGGGCAATTATTATTTAGAACCCGATTCATTATGCCGATAGTATCGCAGAGCGGTTAACATTAATATTGAAAATTGTTCGGGTGCGCAGGTCCCCCACGCCCCATTTCCCACTCACACCTTTCATGGCATAGACAGACACCACGTAATAAAAACATTCGGGATACATATTTCTTTAAAACATTCCTAGACCCATTAACATTTGAAAACTTTTAACTCATGAAACTTCATACATTTTTATGACTGCATTATCATTAACAAATATATTTATGAGAAATATAATAATCATATATCATGTTCACATAAGAGCAATATAGATAGTATGTTTATACATTTAATCAAGTGAGGTACGCATGAAAATAAGGTGGGGTTTACTTACCTTGAATCCAGCAATTTACTTCTCGAATGGCAAGAGGAGATGTCCCTAGTAATCCATTTTTTCAACGTGCCAAAGTCCTAACTCATATCAATTATTTACGAATTTCGTCAAAATCCGCATTTAAAGGTTAGCCATAATATTTTCCTATTAACTTATTTTTATTTATTTTAACTATATTTTTATAAAAATGTATACACAAATTAACACGGGTTTAGATTTAAATTTACATTGATCTATGTACGCACACACAACCCTCAATTATCTATATTTACATATAAATACACAATATATGTGCACCCACTGATATAATAACACAAAGATACACACAAACTCACACACAACACAATAAAGTCAGGCAAGAAAAACTAAACATAAAATGCCTTGATGTTAAGAAAAGGTTGAATCAAATATGTTTTAAAATATGTGAGCAATTTACTTATTTTATTCACTGCCCAAACACAATTTGAAAATACGTAATTTATAATTATCGGTCTACATGTATAAATAGTTCTTAAATGATGAATAGAGTATAATCCCTTTTTCTTTTAAATGTTACCCGCATAGATGAAGAAATTTCCCTTATAGTAAAATATATACACTAAGGGGAAAGGCCAATTAAATCAAACCAGAAGTTTTTTACATTAGATCTCACTGATTTATGTTTAAACTTCACAAGTGTGGGCAATGTAATTTAAATAAATAGGCATATATATATATATATATATACACTCACACATCTATATGCATACACGTGGGAGTGAAATGATGAAAGAGGCCATGATCCCATCTAAATGTACTGGCTAATGACATGAAATTTATAACTAAATTCAAAAATGAAAGAAATAAAATAAGAATCCCAATACCTTCACCAATGATGCAGAGGTAGAAAGAGGTGCCAAAATAAGTTTTGGAAATGGGGAGATTGTAAAGTTCAATTGCAAGGAGGTGTGCAAATAGAAAAATCAATACATTTAATTTAATTACTTTTACCGTGGCATAAAATCTGTTAGTTAAGAAATTAGACGTCTAATTTTTCCCTATTAACGTAGTTACCATAAACTTAATTTATTAGGTTACTAAATTTCCATTATTGAATACCTAGTTATTATTTTCAATAAACTTACACCAAAAATGTGCCAGAAGAAAAAAAAAAAGGAAGTCTTTAGGTTCAATTAAGCACCACTAATCTTACAAAATAAAATAAATTATATATTACATAATTAATTCCAGCTTAATAAAATTATATGTGGATCCTAATTAAATTAAATCAAAAGACACATTAAGTGTNGAAGTCTTTAGGTTCAATTAAGCACCACTAATCTTACAAAATAAAATAAATTATATATTACATAATTAATTCCAGCTTAATAAAATTATATGTGGATCCTAATTAAATTAAATCAAAAGACACATTAAGTGTCAATGGCGTCTAAGGTACGCTTTGTTGAAATTTTATTGGAATTATATGCATCTTAAGTTTAGAGTTGCTAGGCACGTTGATCACTTAGAGCATCCAAGGTACATTCCACTGCAACAAATATAGTTAGTCACGACTATAAAAATTATAATTAGTCACGACAAAGGTATTCACATTTATTAAGCAATAAATATAATATTAGTAATAATCAAGACAAAAATGATAATAACGAAAAGTAAGCATGCAATGTTACACCCCGCCTGTTGATGCATTTGCATGAGCAACTGTTGCATGGTAGCATTCTCCTGGACCATGTTTCTCATATTTGTGGCCATCTCCCTCACTTCCCTAGCTAGACCTACTGTGGTACCGCATTGACTGTGTTGGTGATGGAGGCGATACATGTTCACATTTGTTAGAAGGACTTCTTTTTTAGAAGCCTCCATATGTCTGTTTCTACCTCACAAGCCATAATGACTGGAACTCATAATGTGTTCTTAACTTTGAGCTAAAAACAAGTTTCTAAGTGCTTCCTTTCTTCAGCGGTTCTTTCTTCAAGAACCAGACCTTTCTTCAAGGTTCAACTAACTTTTGATGGCTTTAACCACAAGGATCGTGGTTATAGTGTTGAATTTCTCAAAGATAGTGCCAATATGTTGATCCCAAAAAATGTACCAATGATGTGGCCAACAGATCGCAAAGTCTCTCACGTCCATGCAAATTTGGTTCCTACACACTTCGACAAATTGTTAGTCACACGTGACCTTCTCCGGAAGGGGTGGAGTTAGCCACGCGCACTCCGACGGTCAAGTCTGTTGGAGAAATAATTATATGAGTGTGGGAGATCTCTAAACGTGAGCCTCCAATATAAAAAAAAGGTGTCGACTTTGACGAGAAATGAGTAAGATTATAGTTTTGAGAGTCTAAACTTGCATTACCTTTGGATGGTACTAAGTGTGAACTTTTATACTTTGACAAGACAAATGAAGGCCATTGGATGTCCATATGTTTGACAAGACAAATGAAGGCCATTGGATGTCCATATGTGTGGCCTCATCCAAATGGCTGACCTTTCTTGTTATAGGCATCAATCAATCAAAGACATAAATGCTAATATCACTTTTGTATCACTAAGGCCTAGCCTGCGGCAATGGACTTGACCAACTGAGTTGGTTGCAGCGGCGGTGGCAGTGAGTCGTCTTGTCAATCTCATAATTCAAGATCTGTTTAAACTCTCTTCAATGCCTCGTCCTAGACCGGCTCTTCCTATGTGGTCCTCATCTAACGGAGTCGTCCCCGCTTGAGGGTCGGTCTAACTTTGCCTAACGTTACTGTATAGGACGTGGGACTGTCGAACCATTTGCCACGTAGGATGATTGAGACCACGTGGGGGTCCTCGTGTAGAAAGGCGTAACAAAAATGATGTTGAAAAATGTTATTTGTACACCGGGGTTGACACCCCAGTGTACACTCCCCTCACAAAAAGGGGGGCCACATTCAATAAAAAAATCTTGGGCCCCCCCTATTGTGAGGGGGGGTTGTACACGGGGGGTGTACATATAGCATTTCCCAATGATGTTTGAGATTAGATTTTATCTTCACTTTCTTGCATTTTACTTGCTTGTGTTGAATTAAACACGTGCTTCCTTTATAGGAACTCTCAAGATACATCAAAAATTAAGAAAAACTCTAATTATTTATCAAGCATTCACATATTTAAATGGAAAAAAAAAATAGAGAATCCAAAGAAAAAATTGCACACAAAATGCATGTAGAAACAAATAGTTAATACATGAAGTAATAAGAACCTAGGAGCCAATATAATTATGATTCTCATTTAATATGTGATTAAAATTAATTATTATGTTTGATTCGAAATTAAAATCAAATTTTAATTTAATTATATCTCTATCTATATATATCCGCATTGTGAAACCCGATGGTCACTCTACTTTTATTAGATGTCTACATAATTTTATGATTTTTCCGTAAAATTCAATGCAATATTTTCTATTTTTATGGTAAAAGTAATACGATAAGTGTACCCATTCATTCAATTATTTTTTAATCTATCAATGAGGCCATTGAGTTTAGAATTTTCAGTCCATAATTTTTAAATTTAAATTCTTCTACACATTAATTTATACTCCCTTCGCCCCATAAAAATAATTTTTTTTCTATTTTCACCTAGATTATGAAAATATGATTAATATAGTTGAAAAAATATTTTTTTTCTTATCTTTTTTCAAATATACCCCTACATTGAATAACGATTTAAATACGAGCAATTTTGATAACAAGATACATTAAATATAGATATATTAAAAAAATTAATTATACTCTCTACAAGAAAAGTGATTTATAATTTGGGACAAGAGAAAAATAATTAATAATCTATGAGGCATTTATAAGAAGAAGAAAGACCCTGATAATACATTACAGAATTAAAAGTCTCATTAACTTCCTCATATATTATGTTAATAAATGGAAAGAGTATTAATGAAATTATGTAAATATACCTTGGTTTAAATTGTCTATAAAATATTTTTCTACTCCCATGTGACACTTAATATAGTGATTAACGGAATTTCAGAATGTGCGCATATACTTTGTATATACCTGCATATGCTTGAGGCTTTCTCAAAACGTATGCAATTTTCTATTTTTTATTTTTTTAACAAAAAGAGACTTGTGTCAAAACTCTATTAATTTTCTTTCATAAAAATAAAGCCTGAAAGTTATGAGTTTAACCCAATTAACATCTAAATGTGGGTGAATAGGTGTTTGCATGCGGAATTTAAATTTGTTAATTAATAACAGCAGCAAGTTACAATTATTAATTTTATCTAGATGAATTCACACGCAATACTATCCTAAATTGAATTATCGCGGTTAATATATTGCATAAAAATAAACAACACCACGAAATTGTTGACGGGTTTAAGTCAGTAGAATCCACTATAAATAATAAAGACTTACAAAGTGTTCTGACTAAACCTTAGTAATTTTTGACCTCTTGACTGTAATCACCACGACCTTCCTAGATTGCGTGCTTTTGCTCCAACTCTTGACCTTTTGTAATCGTTTATCTCTTGTGGATAACGCAAGAACTCCCGTTCTCCTTCAACTGGAACTTCGGTCACCTCCTTCGATATTTAGAACTCTGACAGATTATGCGGAAGTTAAGTTTTGGTGTTTTGATTATATGGACTTGATATTTTCAATGATTTTGGTTGAATCAATGGAGATTAAATAATATGTAGGATGTGATGAAAGCAATCTCTCAGTTAAAAGAATATTCAACCTAGTTTTTTCACGAAGTGGGGCTGGGTATATATAGTGTTTAGATTTTTGGGTAGTATAGGATAGACAGAACTCTAAAAAAACGCAAACTAGGATTTTATGGTTAGCATCGTTGCTCAAGCGAGAGTCTATCGACAGGCTAGCGAAAGTGTATCTATTTTTTACGTTCGAGTAACAACTTGATGACAGGCTAGCAGAAATCCAACAATGTTTTCTTCTTGTTCCATAATCAAAAACAAGGACTCCTAATTCATCTATACAACCTACCAATTGACTCATTGACTTTTAAAACTCTTTTACAACTATATTTTTGTCTAAAGATTGCCAACAACTATAAAACCTAACAAAGCCTATTATATGTTCATATTTATTATCAAGATCCAGTATATGATAAAGTGAAATAGCGAAGAAGAGAGGTGTTATGTTTCTTCACCTACAAGAAATTGTCAATTTTTACTTGATATCATTTCTTTTTCTTCATATAACAATTACCGATATGCGAAGTATGTGTATGTTGCATAGAGTGTTTTCGTTTGGGCATGAGACCTCGGGGTTTTATCTATATGTATATGTTCCAAATAAGATAAATCCATGGATTTGCGCTATTCCATTGGAGTTACTATTAATTAAAATCAAATTAAATTATGCCAAGGCTGGTCCTGAGAACTTTGAGACCATAATTATTAGAAGCCTTTAAACATAATTTTCTACAAGCATAGCAACACTAATTTTGACTGCCTATCTCATTGTTCAAAAGAAATTCGTGAAATAGTCCTTGAAATTGTGTTTGGTCTAAGGAATGAACATAAATGGCAGAGAGCAAAAAATAAAAAGAGAACAATATAGAGAAGCAAAAGATTTTGAAGGAGCTGAACATTCATTTCTTTATCTTTTGCCACACACTTGATTTACAATCACTGAGCCCATTATATAGAGCTTCTACCAACGGTACAAACATAAAAATAGGAACATGAACCCATTAACTTCTTAAAAAGTTTTCAAATGCTAACTACTTGGTAAGTAATCCATGCCACATGCAACATATTCCATAATAACCTAAAGACTAAGTCAATCAAACAAAATGGACATCTAGCACTAAAGGCAACGTAAACTAATAAAATATAAAGGAAATATAAAACATTTTTTAACAATCCCTCCATCAAACTGAAAGTTTTCAAACATTCAGTTTAATGTGCTTGCTATGAGAAAACTTCTTTCGAACTTGATTTGTCAAAGTACAGACCCCAAGTAACTTTCTGAGCTTTTCAAATGATGCAAACTTGAGGGTTTTGGTGAATATATCAGCAATATGATCTTCACCCCTACAATAGATGAGATCAATTACTCCATCCTTTGTAAGGTCTCTTAAGAAATGGAATTTCACATTAATATGCTTGCTTCTTTCATGTAGAATAGGATTTTGGAGAGTTTAATTGTTGAAGTGTTTTTCCTATCATCTTGATCTCCAACATAATCACCATCCGTGAAACCCATTAAATTTGAATTTTCTCTCTTATTGTAGAACAATTCATAATCTGGAGTACCTTGTAAGTAACGAAAAATCCTCTTTGTAGCAAGAAGATGACTTTCCCTTGGATGTTTCATGTACCTATTAATGAGATTAACAGAATGCATGATATCAGGCTTGCTATAGTCAAATACATCAAGCTTTCTATAATATGCTTACAGAGAGTGCCGTCAACCCTTTTTCTTGGGTTTTTGATGAGCTTTAGACCAAATTCTGTTGGAGTGCTTACAGAATTGCAATTCTTCATCTGAAATCCGTCTAAAATTTCTTGCACTACTTCTATACCAAGAAAATAGTGCATCATTCCCATATCAGACATTTCAAACTCAATCATCAAGGATTCCTTAATTTTTTTAAACATGACACTATCATTTCCAGTAAATATAAGATCATCAACATATATGTTTAAAAATATAAAGTGCATGGTCACATGGACATTTTTTGAAACCTTCCTTCAAAAAATAAACATCAATACGACTATACCAAGCACGTGAGACTTGTTTCAATTCATGTAAAGTATTCTTTAATCTATACACTTTATGCTCATTTCCGATCTTAACATAACCAGGAGGTTGATCAATAAATACATGTTCTTCCAAATCTCCATACAAGAAAGCTAGTTTCACATCCAACTAGAAGATAGGCCACGAGTTTTGTGTTGCCAATGCTATCACCTGCCTAATTGTGTCATGTCGTGCTACGGGAGCGAAGATTTCTCTATAGGCATCCAACTCTTGCTTATAGCCTTTAGCTACTAAGCGTGCCTTGTATCTATTGACTTCGCTATTTTCTATAAGCTTTGTCTTGTATACCCATTTTGCACCAATGGTCTTTTCCCCTTTTGGAAGCTCTATCAACTCCCAAGTGTTGTTTCTTTCAATAGCCGTAATTTCAGCATCCATAGCCTTTCACCATTTTGGTTCTTTTTTAGCATAATCGAAATCTACAGGATCACAATCTAAAAATAAAGCAAAATGCGTGAGTGAATTTTCAGAATCGTTTGAGTCAGGTACTTCATAATCAATCATCCATGCAGGTCTTTTTCTAATACGCCGAGGTCTTTCTTCTTCTACATCGGCTGCAGGTGGACTATGAACATTGAAACATTTTGACTACTTGTTGGTTGTTGCACATTTTCAATAGACTGCTGTCTTTTATCTTCATTCTCTTCATCAAAATTAGTAGGAATTTGTTGTCCAACATCGTTGTTCCATGACCATAAATTTTCTTTATCAAAAACATCTCGACTAACAATGATTTTGAATTGTATAGCTTATAAGTTTTTGATTGATCACTAACACCAAGAAGAAAGCGTTTTCTCCTTTATCGTCAATCTTTCGCCTCTTCTCGTCTGGAATATGGGCATAGGCAATACATTCAAAATTCTGAAATAAGCTTCACTAGAACTTCGTTTGCTCCATGCTTCCTCCGGTGTCATATTTTGAACAACAAGAGTGGGACTTCTGTTCAAAATATGAATACTACAATTGACTGCTTCAGGCCAAAAACTTTTCGGTACTCCATTTCTTGACAAAAGGCTTTGCACCATATTCTCCAACACGATTTGTACGAAGAACTTTTGTAAAATTTCTAATTTCTTTCTCAACAAGCACTTTATAACCTTTAAAGGCTAAGAAAGCTTTAGATTTTTCTTGCAAAAAGTAAAAACATATTTTTAAAATATAATCATCAATGAAGGCGATTTTGTATCTTTTACCTCCATTGGAAGATGGATTTATTGGCCCACATAGATCAGAGTGGACCATCTCAGTGGCTTCTTTCCTCTCCATGATTTTCCTTACGGGAATTGATTGCCGTGTTGTTTGCTAACAACACATTCTACACAAATTTCAGAGGGAGCGATAATATAAGGAAGACTAGTCACCTTATTTTTGGGTTGTAAAATTTTCAATCCACCAAATTTTAAGTGACCATAGCGAAAATGTAATAACCATGCCGCATCATTCAATTTTGTTGAGAAGCATGAATGAGTTGTGTTGTGGAGAAAAAACAAGAACATACGATTCGTCGTCATGTTAATTTGAGCAATTAAGCCCAACTCGTATCTTGTATTCGACATACTCCATCTTTGATGGGAATCTCACACCTCTTTTCTTGCAGCTGACCTACACTAAGTAAGTTGGTTTTGAAATTTGGAACGTAAAAAACATTAGAAATAGTGTGGGTGGAATTTCCATTGGTTTGGATAGTTACACTTCCTTTTCCTATGACAGAAACTGTAGAGTAGTCATAAAACCTAACGGTGTTGCAGAATAATTGGTCCAAGGAATGCCTTCTTATCTCCGCACATGTGGTTGCTGTAGCCAGTGTCTGAATATCAGATGTCTTGTTTAGTTTCGTCATTTACATAACACAACATCAAAAGATACACATCTTCCACTTTTTCTGCAAAGTTGGTTCTTTCTCCACTTTGTCTATTAAAATTACTTCGACAATCTGACTGATAATGCCCATACCTATGACATATGTAGCACTCAACATTGGACTTGTCGCAGACTTTGGTCTATAAGTTGTTGAGTGACGACCTCCTCGTCCTATTCCTCTTCCTTGAAATTGATTCTCTTGGTGCTGGTGGTGGTGTTGTTGGTTTTCACGATCATTGTTTTCTCTACCTACTCTATTTGTACCTCGATCTCGTCCTCTACCTCGCCCTCTATATGTTCTACTAAAGTGATTTTCTTATGAGGCCTTTAGTGCTTGCTCGTCTTTCTCTTGCTTATTTCATTCGAAGTGTTTCGAATTCCATCCAAAGTGCTTGAAGTTTCTACCTTTTTGCCCTTGCAGAACCATGGTATTTCTTCTTCATGGAATCCCAAATATGTTTAGAAGTGTCCTTGCAAAGAATGGTTTCCAAGATTGAGCGATCAATTGCTTGGAAAAGATAATTCTTCGCTTTGAGATCTTTCAGCCACTGCCCTTCTAACTCCATTCTATGTGCATCCGTCATTATTGTGCCAGCTACTGGTTCTGTAATTCCTTTGGAGACAAACTTGCTCCTTGGATCTAAGAAAATTATCCATTAACATGCTCCAAAGATCATAGTGACCATCAAAGCAGGGAATAGTTGGTTGAATGAAGGTGTCAACTGGCATCGTTTTGCTACTACAAGAGAGAAAATAAAATAAAGTTGCTGTTTTACCGATCTCTCTATTTTCTTATTTCACCACTCTCTCTATTTTACTAATTCTTTTCCTACTATCAACACACTATATTTTCTAGATTATCACCTTTCTTAAACCTGAATCTAATACCAATGTTAATAAAGACAGAGAATAAAAAAGGAAGAAAATAGAGAAGTGAAAGATTGTAAAGGAGCTGAGCATTCATTTATTTATCTTTTGACACACACTTGATTTACAATCACTGAGCCCATTATATAGAGCTTTTACCAATAGTACAAACATAAAAATAGGAACATGAACCCATTAACTCCTAAAGAAGTGTTCAAATGCTAACTAACCAAAGATTTGGTAAATAATCCATGCCACATGCAACAAAATCCATAATAACCTAAAGATTAAGTCAACCAAAGAAAATGGGCATCTAGCACTAAAGGCAACGTAAATTAAAAAAAATATTAAACAATTTTGAACAAGGAAAATATTCTTTATATCTTATCAAGCTAACTTAATCTCTTTTAAGGGATTGAATAAGTTTAAAATTTACAAAATTCTAGCTTGCTTACTGAAAATAAACAAATACACAAATTCCAGAACATACACGTTAAAAATTCCGGTGACTTTATATTTGGTCGATGAATGATCGCTTTGAGATTTAACTTATAAGGCATGGGCGTTTGTAACAGTAATTGTGCATATGCTAATCTTAACTAGATTGAAATTCAAACCATTTTTATAGCAAAAATTACGATTTGCATCTTAATGAATTCAAATGTTTTGGAGAATTGAAGATTCAAGATTGATTGAGAAATCTCAAAAGCTTAGATTATACGGCGTCGACAATAATCATGCTTTTGCAACAAAAAGTGCAAAATCCGCAATGTCACCAATACTAGTTTGATATACTACTAATAAAATCATCATACACATCAACCTATCAAATACTAATTAACTAACAACCAAGAACATTGAATGCTAAACAAAACGTGAAAAAGTGTAAAAAGTAACAATGGTAATCATGCTTATGCAACATAAGAAGTGTGAAATATACATTGCCACCAGAATTAGATGGATATACAGTTAATAAAATCATCACAAACATCAAATGATTAAATGCTAAATAACCAAGAACAAAGAACAGCAATTGCTAAATAAAATAAATACGAGTAATAAAGACTAATTTCTTTGGTTGTTTTTAATAAAAATACTCGTTGTACTCACCATTCAGAACCTGAATTGCATCAAGAGCATCCCAACGATCATTGAACTCGATAAAGGCATAACCGTGTGGTCTTCTAGCAACCAACACACAACATTGGTTTCATTGTCAAATAATTAAATAATTACCGGATTCTATAACACATTTTTGTCTATTCGAGATTAGTATTATCAATAATGCTAGATGTACAGTTGAATTGACAGGAAGTTTCACAAATGAAGAGGTGGCGTGCATTTTGACCCTTGATTTGAATTACATTTATTTAAATCAAATGGCAAAATGCATTCATCTGTCATTAAAAGTATAAATATCTTCTATACAAGTAGCTTCATTGTAGTATTATTTTATAATATAGTTTAAAATATATATTTTACCTAATAATACATTTAAGACCTGATTTTTGAATAAATGATTAATAGCAAAAAATCCTCCTAAAAACATTTCTATTTGCAATATATCTCATATCTATTGAAAATAACTGAAAACGCCCTATTTGAAACATTTTATGTGAAAAACCCTCATACCGTCAAATTTGCCATAAAAAACAATAAAAATGTCAAGATTAAAAAGTAATAATTGCTATTTTATTAACCAGACTTTTTATTCTTTTAAAAATTATACCCAATTTTTTTTAATGTAGTACCCACAATTCCAAACCTTTAAAACTTTATTTTCACATCACCCCACTTCATCTTCTTCCCCAAAACTTTATTATTTTATTTAATCCCTTCCAAAACCCTCATAAATTTCTCACCCCAAATCAATCATTTCTTCTTCCCATTCCCAAGATAGATCCTCACACACACCCAACGGTGCTTCACACAAGACACGATGGACAGTTGAATTTATCGAAGGCAAAAACACTATAATCCACCTTAAGAGCTGCCATAGTTGCTATCTCATGACGGTGGACAAGCCATTTCTTCTCGGCATGACCGGAAAAAGATTTTACAAACTATTCCAGCAACAAAAAATGGACACTTTAATTGAATGGGAGGCTGCAAAAAGAAGAGAATTATTTGAAACTAATGACGAGAGGAACGACACCTCGAGGAATCTAACAACACATGATATTCCTCACAGAACTGCAACTCAAAAGTGGATATTGTGGATATTTTAATTTTGGGAATGAGAAGAAGAAATGAGGAATTTGGAATGAGATATTTAGGAGGGGTTTGGAAGGGATTAAATAAAATAATAAAATTTTGAGGAAGAAGATGAAGTGGGGTGGGATGGAAAATAAAGTTTTAGAGGTTTGGGATTGTGAGTGGCACATAAAAAAGAATTTGGGTATAATTTGTAAAAAAATAAAAAGTTTGGATACTAAAATTACAATTATTACTTTTTAATTTTGACACTTTTATTGTTTTTAACTGTATATTTGATGGTAAGGGGGTTTTCGCATAAAATGTTTCAAATATGAGATTTTTTATGCGATTTTCAATAGGTTACAGGATATATCATAAATGAAAACATTTATAAGGGTATCTGCTATTAATCATTTGAATAAAATATAAAAGAACTTGATTAATATAATGAAATCTTAAAAACATGGCCCTCTTAATTTTCTAATTCTAAAAATCACTTTTGGCCCAAATATTTTTTTTTTTGGACCTCCAACTTCTGAATGTACTACAAAATTGTGATTCTGAATGTACTACAAAATTGTGATTATGTACTACATCTTCTACTATTAATCATTTGAATAAAATATAAAAGAACTTGATTAATATAACGAAATCTTAAAAACATGGATCTCTTAATTTTCTCATTCTAAAAATCACTTTTGGCCAAAATATTTTTTTTGGACCTCCAACTTCTGAATGTACTACAAAGTTGTGATTATGGAAACTGAAGTGACAACGAAAAGTAGAACGAGGATTAAGGAGTTAACTAAAATTGTCAAGTGCATGATATCGAAATAAGTAAAATAGTTATGAATAGAGTATCGATCCCACAAATATTGTATTATTAATTATCAATCTAAATTAATCCTAACTTTTACTTGAACAAACTCAAAACTCAATTTATTGATAGTTTTTATTGAGTTTAACAAGATCAATAAACTAGTGTTAGACAAATTCACTTTGAAATTAATTGGATGATCCAAAGTGTTAGGATTCTCGATTTAACCATTTTTTTCTATTTAACTTCGCCTATATGTTTTGACAACTTTTCAAGTGTTACCAGCAGAATTCCTCCAAGGTTTTTAATAGTTTCTATCGAATAAAATCAAGCCTACTAATAAGTGTAGTTTTTATACTTATTCGTGGCGCTAAATCATGATATTTTGTTGACTTTTGAATT
>CAIGRP010002736.1:0-13162 GCA_903798385.1 Fraxinus cuspidata
TCTTATTGTCAAATTGTTTTCCATTATCCGAGACAATTGAGTGGAGAATTCCGAACCGGCATATGATGTTTTTCCATAGAAATTTGGAAGTGTTAGCCTCCGTGATCTTTGCTAGAGGTTCAACTTCTACCCATTTTGTGAAGTAGTCAATTGCGACAATGGCAAAATTATCACTTTCTCTGCCCTTGGGTAAAGGGCCAATAAGGTCTACACCCCATTTACTGAAAGGCCAAGGACTGGACACTGCTGCCAGCTCCTGGGAGGGTTATCGTTGGACATTAGAAAAGCCCTGACATTATCGCATCTTCGGACAAATTGGATGGCATCCTTTTTTAGGGTAGGCCAATAGAACCCTTGCCTTAGCATTTTCCTTGCTAAAGCAAGGCCTCCCCGAGTGATTTCCACAAACACCTTCCTAGATTTCATGGAGAACATAGGTGGCTTCCTCCCCTCCCACACATCGAAGGAGATGTGAAGAGAATCCACGCTTATAGAGAACATCTTCCATTAACACAAATGTACAGATCTCCTCTTCATCCTGTAGGCCTCTTCTCTATTATCTGGCAATATCTGGTCTTTGAGGTAGGTCATAAGGGGCTGTATCCAAGTCGGGGTTCATTCCACCCACATCACTTCTTCCGTGGAGGTGGATGGCCTCGAGAGGTGCTCAATTGGGACCACCGTTAGTAACTCAGAATCTTTGCTACTAGCGAGCTTAGACAAGGCGTCTGCGTGGGCATTTTCAATGCACAGAATTTAGATCAACTCAAATTTTTCAAAGGAGGGGAGTAAGTTCATTACTAGCTTAAGGTAGGCAGACATGGCTTTATCCCTAGCCACAAAGTTTCCGTTAACCTGTCCCACAATAAGTTGGGAATCACTACTGATAAGTAACTTTTTTACTTGTATTTCCTTAGCTAGTCTCAAGCCTACAAGAAGGGCCTCATATTCGGCCACGTTGTTGGTGGCCTTCAATCCAAATCTTATGGCGCAGTTCAACTTGTGACATTCTGGGCTCATTAGGACCACACCCGCGCCTGAACCTGTTTCACAGGCTGAGCCATCCACAAATAAAATCCAGGTAGGGGTTCGGCATGCTCCATTGTTTCATCCATGTTGTGAATGTTCCACAAAGTCTGCTAGAGCCTGGGTCTTTATGGTGGTTCTGGCCTTGAAGAGAATCTCAAACTCACTCAATTCTATGGGCTACTTCAACAATCTCCTTGAGGCATCTGGCTTTTACAATACTTGCCTAAATGAGAAGTTGGTTATCACATGTATTGTATGAGCCTAAAAATAAGGCCTCAATTTTCTCGACACGGTGATCAGCGCAAGGGTTAACTTTTCCATGTCTAGGTATCGAGTTTCAGATACCAACAACACCTTACTAATGTAGTAAACCAGTAGCTAAGTTGGGCCCTCTTCCCTAACGAGCACTGCATTTATGGCCTCATTGGAGATAGCCAGGTAGAGCTGTAGTGCCTCTCCTAGCTTGGGCTTTGAGAGGAGGGGGGCCTGTCCAATGTGCTTTTTCAGCTCCTGGAAGGCCTCTTCACATTCATCTGTCCATTGAAATTTATTTCCCCCTTTCAGAATTTTAAAGAAAGTGAGGTATTTGTCGGTTGCCTTTGAGACAAAACGGCTCAAGACAGCTACCCGACCGGTTATGCTTTGCACTTCCTTCGGTTTCGGATGGGATTTCATCTCTATCAGTGCTTGTATTTTCTCAGGATTTGCCTCTATGCCTCTTTTGGTTGACTATGTACCCCAAAAACTTACCCGATGCGACCCCGTAAGCACACTTAAGGGAGTTCAGCCTCATGCGGTACTTTCTTAGGATTTGGAAGGCTCCGTTGAGATGGGTTATGTGGTCGCTTGCCTTCAGACTTTTGACAAGCATGTAATCTACATAGACCTCCATCCTGTCGCCGAGTAGGTTGGCAAACATTTTGTTCACAAGTCTTTGATAGGTAGCACCGGTATTCTTTAATCCAAATGGCATCATTTGGTAGCAGTAGAGTCCCATATCATTGATGAAGGAGGTGTGCTCTTCGTTACCTGGGTACATGGGGATTTGGTTGTAGCCGGAGTTAGCGTCCATAAAGCTCAAGGATTCATGTCCCGCGGTAGAATCTACTAGTTAATCTATTCTTGGGAGTGGGAAGCTATCTTTAGGGCAAGTTTTGTTGAGGTCGGAGAAGTCGATACATACTCTCCACTTCCCGTTATACTTTTTGACTAAGACCGAGTTGGAGACCTACCTTGGATAGAGGGTCTCTCTTATGAAGCCATTCTTGATTAGCTTCTGTACTTCTTCCTTTAGGGCCTCGTATTGTTCCGGGTTCAAACCCCTTCTTTTTTGTCTGTATGGGGCAACGTTAGGATCAATTCCCAAGTGGTGGCAACTGACCGTGGGGTTAATGCCTACCATATCCTCTTGCCTCTAAGCAAAGACATCCCGATTCTTGCACAAAATTTTCTTCATTCTTTCTTTAAACTTCGGGGCCAAGCTTTTGTCCACCTATAGCAGCCTGGTGGGTTCCAACGGATCTACGGATGGGAAAACTCTCTAGCTACTCCATTAGGGCCGCCTGAAACTCCGTTTCGATTACACAAGGGTCAATTTCATCAAACACGGGCGTCTCATTGGGAGTTCTCATGATGACTCCACCAATTATCATGTTGATGTCCCTGGGTTCGGCCTTCCTAGCGGAGTTCAAGTAACATTCCCGGGCTCTTCTTTGGTCACCTATCACCGTCGCCATACTCCGTTCAGTTGGAAATTTCATGCATATGTGGTGGATGGAAGTGACAGCCTCAAGCTCCTTCAATGGGGGCCTCCCCAATACCCCGTGATAAACGGACCTACTATCTATTAAGAATTGCATAAAGCTTAGTGCTGACAAGGGTGGTTCTCCCATCTCCACAGCAAGTATGATTTTACCCATCGGGATTATGCTATCACCCGTGAAACCATACAGGGGAGTACGTACAGGGGTAAGCTCATGATCCAAAATCATCTTATCAAAGGTGGTCCCGAATAAATATTGACAGAGCTCCCATTGTCCACCAACATTCATTTTAGTCCATTTCAAGCTACCATGACCCTTACGACAAGTGCATCATAATGGGGGTAGTGGACACCCTCCGAATCTCTATGTGTGAATATGATGGGGGAAGTTTGGTTGCTTCGGGAACTGCTATTCACTATATTTTTCGATTCTCCTCCAACACAAGGGCCTCTAAAAATAGTGTCGATCTCATGTATCGGAGCGTTGTCTATTCAAGTTTGACGTTCTCTTTGCTCACCCCTTGATCTTTTCTCCTCATGTTCTCTCCTTTGTCGGGGAGAGATTTCTCTGTGGTGGGGAATGACCTAATCAAGTCAGGCTCAAGGTCACGCCTAGGTAGGGGATTGTTTCTTTGCCATGAATCACTTCGTTTGGTTATTTTGGGGGCTTGCCCACCTGGGGTGGTGGGCAATGTCCCTACAATTCACTTTTTCATGACTGTAAGAATGGTGATATGTGTAGTATTTGGGGGGGTTTGGCCTACCTCTAGGTCTCGAACCTCTCCCCCGCCGGCCTCGTCCCATTCGGGGGGCCTGCTGCCCTAGTTCGGTTCGTCGAACATTAGTTTCGGATGCGACATTTTCATAGGCTAGCATGGAAACTGCGTTCAAAGAGGCTGTGGCCAGCGCCTGTCCCGAGCTAAGGGCAACTTCGCTGCCAGCCTGGTTCCATTGATGATCCATCAAGTAGGATGTTGGTTATCCTCAACGCTGCCTCTGTTGAGGCTATAGGCCTTAGCTAGCCCTGTTTCTGTGGTCAATCAACGAGGAACTCCTCATTGATAATTTCTCACCTCATCATTTCCAATAATGCGTCAAGGTCGTTGGGTCCCGATTCTGGACACCCATCCAAAACAAGGTATTCATGTTTAAGCCCCCTCTTACAGCCGATAAGGCTTCACAATCAGTGACTTGAACACAATATGTCATTTCGTTAGTGAAACGGGATAGAAAACTTTTCAGTGTCTCACGGGCTGTTGCCACATGTCCTGAAGGTGCTAGATGGGGGCCTCCCCTTCTTTGCTTACAGCAAATCTCTTTTAAAATGTGGTTTTAAACTCTAAAATGCTTAGCTGGGTCGCCTCTCCTATCATAGTTTGGTATCTCGGGCATCACATAGTGGCTCGAAACCTGAGCGTTCCTCAACTCTTTCGAAAATGGGAAGTTGTCATCATCATCATCCAAGTCGCAAGATCTCTAGGGGCCATCCGAATCATAATTCACGTCGGCCTCATACATTGGCGATAGTGCAGAAGGTCGTGCCTAGTTTCCCGCCTCCTCATCCCTCCTTCGCCGTTCGTGCCGAGGTGGCATTACCCGGGGGGCATATCCCTGCCTTTCCTTCAGTTGCCAAGACTTAGAAGGTGGGGGCTGGGGCCTGCTTCATGGACCTGGTATTTCATGTCGATACCTGTACCTCGATGTTGATGGGCTTAGTCGATCAAACAGGATGATAGATCTCTGAGGCCTGTGTTCTGGTTCATATTCTGGAAGAAAATTATCTTCTATATTAACTGGGGCTTCGGTAGGTCGGCCAAAAGCGTAGTTTGAGGAGACATTGACTCCTACTTCCCTTTTAATGGGACTGGTTCCCCTGGCGTGCCTAGGGAGACGAGCTCTTTGGCTCTGCACTTGCTCTTGAGGGGGTCCTCAATGGCATTGTGCCTGCATCAGTAATTCTTACATGACTAAATTTTGATTGGTGATGCTCTTCATATTGGCTACCATTGTTGCCATTTCTCTAGTAAGCAAAGCCGCCAGTCTTCTCCCGCCTCGTCTGTGGTGATGGTGAGGCCTACACTGACCTTCAGGGGTGACCGTGGCTGGGATTTCATCCTCACACGCCTGGGAGGGACATCGCCTTCTGAGCTCATTTTCTCTCAAGCCTAAGACTTCAAATATTTTCCTTTTCAAGGGGGATGCCCCAAACTGTCTCTTTAGTAAGCTTTTTTCCACGGGGTTGCTCGTGGTTATAGTGTGGTTTCCCACATACGGCGTTAATCTGTTGACCTCAAAAAACGTTGCCAATAGATGCCGAGCCCACTCGTGCATACGTAAGCCAAATTTCAACAAGTAAAAATAGATCAACGGTAACGATCGCTCCGGAATTGGACGTGGGAACAACTTAACGACACGAGACGTTTTCGTTCGTGTTCCAACGAAATATCCGTGACACGATTGTACAATAAGAATCAATCGTTAAGAACTAAATTTGAATCTGATTTTGTTATGAGTCAATAAGAGTAAAATGTTGCTTCATGTGTATAAATTACATTAGTCCTTAACCGTTATATGGTGGGGATATTTATAGTGCTACAAAAAGAATCGTGACCCTTGGATCAAATTACACGTGGCCTCATCTCCTCGGCCAAAGCATCAAGTTCTAGTCATCTAGTTAACCTTCCTAGCTCTTCAAAGTATTTAATGTTCTTACATTGACAAGACATGACACAAATACACTTTTTACAAAGGTCACATCAATCATTCGAAAAAGATCTTTATCATGAGTTCAATCTTTATTCAATCTTTGCACGTGGGTCGTCAGGAGCTGGAGAGCCTTGGATCCATGAGGCGCCTCGAATGAATAGGGCATTGGCAAAGGGCCTCGGATAAAATTACATAGAAGGAATCAAGGCGGTTCGGTTGGGTATGGTCCCACGGCTTAGTTTTAACTGCCACGTGGCTGTCCCTAGTGACAAGTCATAACAAATTTTATCCTTAGCACATTTTACCATAAGATCTTCTGGTTCGTTGAGAACATCATTATTGAACTAATATATATATATATATATATATATATATATATATATATATGACCGATGCAAGATTTTATCCTTACAACTCTTTAATAGTTATGTGATCCTTTTTCCCTTTTAAATTTAAATCATGATCCTTTTAGTGGAAATTGGGAGTTTTGCTGGCTATAATTGAATTAACAAGTCAGCTGAAAAGTCATAATAATGCATCAAGAAAAAGTTTATTAGATAGAATCAAGTATATTATTGTCCCACAGTCGACTTTCCTTGTTCCACTAGTTATCTACCAACAAAATGAAAAAGACCATCATTGTTTTTGCTGAATATACAAGGTTTAACAATTTTTTATTACCATGCAACAAATTCTAATCGTCTCAATCACTAACTAATATCTAAAAACTCTCATGTATAAAAGCAATTATTATCATAAAAACCCATCTAATCAAGATGCACGAGAAAAGAAAAGTTACTCAAAAATAATTATGAAAAGCTGTCTTGGAGAATAATTAAGGAAATGATTGACATCCCGATTCAACCATCCAACTAATTAATCTATTAAATAAAATTATTAGCCATATTTTAATTTATTTGTAAAATGATTAGTCATTACATTAAGAGGAAATTACACCTGGTTTTAAAATACCATTTTCACAAATCTGGTATCTAGTTTCATAATACAAAAATCAGGTTTTAATTAAAGATTTAAAAAAAAATTATTTTTATTTTTATATCTACCTACACTATCCAAACCCTAAACTAATACATATCCTCTCCACTCTCTCACTGCCACTTCGTCTATACACATTCTCTCTTCTCCACTCTACTCCTTCTCCGCCGGTAGCCCAGTCTCCATGAGATGCCGCAGCCTCGTCTGACGGCTTTGTGCAGATCCAGTTGTCTTGGTGCAGATCTGTTCTTCTTCTTCTTCTTCGTTTTTTTATTTTTGATTGATGTGGTGGAGGTGTACCGTACGGTGTTGGTGGAGGTGTGAGCGTCACCGCTTCGACGCGAAGTGTGAACGGGTGTATCTGCGTGTGGAGTTGTGGGTGAATGAATTGCTAATGGGTGTGTGGGCGTGCGTGCGGCGGAGATTGAGGTTGGGTGTGTGCGGTATCGTGACAATGGCTGTGGGTGGGATGAGATGGATGAGGGTGTTTGTGACCAATTATTTGGTACTAAAAATTGTGACTGTGACTTATATTTTATTAAGTTATAATCAAGTTGGGACCAAAAAAAGTAATATGTGACCTATAATTTGATGTTTTGTGACCATAAAATAAGTTGTGTGACTTATAAATTTTGTGATTTGTGACCGATGAACAAATTGTGACTTTTAAATTTTTAATTTGTGACCGATAAACGATCTGTAACCTATAAAAAATTTTAAATGTGACCTTAAAATTTTTGAATTGTGACCAAATTGCATAGATCCGTGACCTTTATATATTTATTAATAAAATATATAATTAATTAATGAAAATATAAATAAATTTTAATGAAAACCTGATTTTTGAAATTTAAAACATCATTCCTTAATTTTAAAATGTGGATACTTAAATACCTTATTTATATATTGTTCCCTTACATTAACCTTTTGATGTTACATAAATTTTTGTAGAGAAAGACAAATAAGACAACACAAATTTTTCATCCCCTTCTTTCTGTAAGTGTTATGCCCTAAACCCAATTAATTTATGTTGTAAACACTTTAATATGTTTAATACATTTTCATGGCAAATTTATTTATTTTACTTTTCTAATGAGTTATATTAAATAATAGAATCCGAAGATTTAAGTTCTTGTAATTTGTTAATCACAAGGAGTTGTGATTGTGAGATACAAATGGCAATATGACTGAATATTAAATCATTCGTGGTTGTAAATAATAATGAGATAAGGATATCATTATTACAGTTAGACCATCATGTGTGGTATTTCTTACTTCCGAAGTAAGTAGCTGATCTCACAAGCTGAAGTGTCTGACACTTAAATGAACACATGAATGTTATGTTATAGAACAAAACATTAGAGACCCGCTTAAGAAATTCAACATGGATAACTATCTGAGTGCCAGTGATTAATCTCTAACATTCGGAGAGGAATTCGTCCTTTCACTTGAAGTCATCATAGTGCCTTATATGAGGACGGTCACATTTTGGTGATGTTGGTTGTTGCTTTACCAAGGGTCGCTAATACAACATCGTTCGGGTGCGTTAAGAATCATATGAAGGTTGCAAATGATCAATAGATGATTCGTCACTCTTAGATAGTAAGAGATTATGATCTAAGTTCTATCAAGTTAAGTTGATAATAAAATCCTTGGCCAAGGTGAACTCATAAGTCGGGAAAGAGTTTTCGACTTACATCAACTTAACAGTGTGATAGAAGATGTGATCGACAATTAAGATTAACACATATCCATATCTCGTAATTGATAGAATCATATTGATGAAAGGATTATAGTTTCACGGTAAATGAACAAGTTTGGTTTTATCACATCACATGACATTTCTCGTCACATGTATTGCCCTGACATATTGCTAGATGTTAATTTGAAAGACGAATGTGAATTTGTGATAAATTAGAAGGGTTTTTTAATTTATCGACTTTGATTAGATCAAAATAATAATTTACATCATTAGGCATCGTGATTGGGAACCTAATGGGTCACACACAAAAGAGAACTAGAAGAATGAGAATCACCAATTGATTAATTGACAAGTGTTGGATAATTAATTAATTGAGTTACTTATTAATATGCCCGAATTAATTAATTTGATTAATTAATTCATGGATCAGATTTAATTAATTTGATTAATTAAATAATGGACCTGGTTAAGTTTAAGAGACGGGCCAAGCCCACTTGAACTTATATTAATAGGCTGTTAAGGTTTGAAAACTGTAGAGAATTAATTCATAATTCTTGCTAGCACAAGAAAAGAAAACCTAGCCATCATTCTTGTTCTCTGTGTGGATCACCATTGGAGGCTGGACAATTGGACAGCTTAGATTACAGATCGTGATCAATGGAATTCAAGAAAAGTTTGAAAACAGTAGAGATTAATTCATAATTCTTGCTAGCACAAGAAAAGAAACCCTAGCCGCCATTCTTGTTCTCTGTGTGGATCACCATTGGAGGCTGGACAATTGGACAGCTTAGATTACAGATCGTGATCAATGGAATTCAAGAAATAGCAAAGGAATTTGTGAAATTCATCAAAGGTATATTTCTTATCACAGTTTCTATCTAAATACAATATAGATCCTTAGCGAGAATTGAATATTGTTTTAATTTCCGATGTGCGTGATTTATTCAGTTCCCAATAGTGGTATCAGAGCCCACTTTATGTTTGTTATAAACTATTTTGTGTTATGAATCATTCAAAAGTTGATTATTCATATTGATTCTCGAATCTAACAATTAGAAAATTATTTTTCATCTTCAAAATCTGTTTTGAAAAGAAAAAAAATTTTCTTTATAATTTTTGGACCTGAAAAAAAAAAAGAGTATCATCGGCCTTGGCGACGCTCTGGCGCTGCTGCACCAAGGCCATGAAGCGCCGCAAAACCAAAAGGATAATAAATTTTATTATTATTATTTTTTTTTTGGGTTTTCAGAAAAAACGGGTGGAGGCGGGGGCCTCCACTGTAATTTGTGAAATTGCAGGCCCCCGCTTGCAATTATGTAAAAAAGGGGGATTATTTTGCAATTTTTAAATAAAGGACATGTCATGCAATTAAGTTAATTGAAGGACTTGCTTTTAATTTTCAAATCTGGGTCAAGTTGCAATTTTCAAAAAGTAAAATTTTTAATTTAAATATTAAAATAGTTTTAGATTTATTTTTAAATGAGTTTGACCTAAAATTTCGATTTTGACCTAAATTTAAATTTTATTTAAAATTGACGACTTTTATATTTTTGTTAAATTTAGTTTTAACTTAAAAATTAATTTTTGACCCTAAAGTGAATTTTATTTTATTTAGGAGTTTTATTCTATACTAAAATATTAATTCAATTGTGATTAAAGTTTGACTCTAATTTTATATTTAATTAAAATTTGATTTTAATTAAATTGTTCCACCCTAAAATCTTTAAATAATTAGAGTTAGACTCTAATTTGGTATTTAACTAAAATTTGATTTTAGTTAAATAATTTTGTCCTATCCTTTTGGAATTAGAGTTGGACTCTAATTTGATATTTAATTAAAATTTGATTTTAGTTATATTGGCCTGCTAATTAATTTAATTGATTAATTTGATTAATTAATTATTTAATTATTTTGATCCATTTAGCTAAATGTGTTTAGATAACAATTATTGCCCGATTCTTGAAACATATTATTGTATAATATTACATATTATATAGGATTGCATTTATGTGATGAATATTTAATTAGTGGATGACTATGGACTCGACCATATGAATGTGTGAATTGTTAATTTTATTCTTGTTGTTTTATGGGCCTGCGAACTCTTAATTATTTTGGACCCGCGAGTCCGTTATTATTATTATTTTAGGCATGTGTGTCCAATGTTATTCTGACCTGTGTGCCAACTAGTATATGATACAGGTAATAGCTGGATTGATTGAAGATGCAAGAGAAGGAGGAAACTATGGAGATGGTGCATTGATATTAATTCAATGTAATAACCCCCTGGGAGTTGACCAATTAGTCTCCTTTATGGCTCAGGAAGACTAGATAGAATTATTGTCTATAATCATCCACTATTATATGTATCTTTATTTGCATGGTTGATGCTGAATGAGATATATACATACATATATAGTGAAAAATGCTGCTGGATGTAGATCTCATATTTGTATAGTGAAAAATGCTGCGCTTGGGGAATGGAGCAAGAGTTAATGCATTAGCTGTAGGAACATACTTCTTACCATTGCCTTCGGGCTTAGTATTAGAATTAGAAAATTATTTTGTTCCTACCATTACTAAAAACATTATTTCTATTTTATGTTTGGACATGAATGATTTTTCAATTAATGTTAAGAGTAATCGTTTTTCTTTTATCGAGATGAGATCTTTAAAAATGGTATTTATATTCTTGATACCGAGTCTTCTATTATGAGTATAGAAAATAAAAGTTATAAAAATGATAATCTAAATAATAAATATCTTTGGTATTGCAGACTAGGTCATATAACTGAGAAACGCATATCTAAGTTACATAAAGATGGATACTTGGGGTCAAAAAATTTGAATCATTTGACAAATGCGAATCATGCCTATTAGGCAGATGACCAAATTTTCTTTTACTGAAAAATGAGAAAGAGTTGCACATTTACTGGGACTAATGCATATTGATGTAAGTGGACCCATGTCAATCACTGGTAGAGGTGGTTTCTTTTACTTCATCACATTCACTGATGATCATTCTAGATATGGTTATATATATGTGATGAGGTTCAAGCATGAAGCACTTGAAAAGTTCAAAGAATTCAAGCTTGAAGTAGAGAAACAAACATGTAAAAGTATTTTCACACTGAGATCAAATTAAGGTGAAGAATATTTAAAAGGAGAATTTTTAGATTATATGAAGGAGAATGGAATTTTCTCGCAGTGGACTCGGCCATATACACCGCAACATAATGGTATATCTGAATGAATACAACATAATGGTGTATCTGAATAGAGGAATTGCACTTTAAAAGATATGGTGCGATCAATGATGAGTCATGCAAACCTCCCAAAATCATTTTGGGCTCATGCACTAATTGCTGCGTGCTATATACTAAATTATGTCCCATATAAATCCGTTGGCAAAACTCCATACAAGTTATGGAAAGGTAAAAGGCTCAACTTATCTCCTATAAAAGTTTGAGACTGTGACGCCTATGTAAAGCGTACTGAATCGGTTAACGAACTCTGATTCAGGCTATTTACATATAAACACCCTATAAGTTTTCTTTGATATCTTATAGTTAAGATATTAGAGCAACTGAAGAAAGTGTTCATCTCAAGACATGTCATATTCTTATAGAAAGAGTTCATTCTAGGAGAGGGTAATGTGATCAAATTAGAACTTGAAGAAGTTCACGAATCCACAGATGCTGTTGACCAATTAGATGAATCTGAGTCTAATCTCACACATATTGAGGGACAAACTCTTGGTCAGGACATAAATACTCCTAAGGACACTCCAGTTCGGCGTAAGTCAAGTAGGATTATTCGACTCCTAAAAGGTAAGAATTCACGATTACTAATCAAGTATTATTACTCGAGGATGATGAACATACTAATTACACAGAAGCAAAGTCAAGTGTTGACTCAAAGAGATGACAGGAAGTCATGGAATCCGAAATGAACTCAATGTATGAAAACAAAGTATGGACCTTGGCTGACCCTCCTGATGGAATAAAACCCAAAGGTTGTAAATAGGTTTACAAGAAAAAAGGCTAGTAGCAAAAGGCTATAAACAAAGGCAAGGTGTTGACTTTGATGAAACCTTTTCACATGTAGCAATGCCGAAGTCCATCCGGATTTACTTACAATTGTTGCATATCACGATTATGAAATATGACAAATAGATGTCAAAACTGCATTCCTTAATGAGAACTTGCAAGAGAAGTGTAAATAACACAACCTGAGGGTTTTGAATTCAAAGAATCCAACAAGATATGCAAGCTTGATCAATCTATTTATGGATTGAAGTAAGCCTCTAGGAGCTGGAATTTTCAAATTGTGGTTATCAAAGAATTTCTCTATGAAAGTAATAGGAGAAGCAGCTTATATCTTAGGAATTAAGATCTTTAGAGATAGATCTAAAAGATTGCTTGGCTTGTCCCAGTCTCCGTACATAGATAAAATCTTGAGAAGATTTAATATAGAAGAATCCAAGAGAGGATCATGTCCCATGTCACATGGGATTTATCTCACAAAAGATATGTGTCCTAAAATACATGATGAGATGAATCATATGGATAAGATCCCTTAAGCATTAACAATAGGATCTATCATGTATGCGAATGCTATGTACGAGACCCGATGCTTTATATGCTCTAAGTGTTACAAGCAGGTTTCAAGCAAACCCTGGTAAGAAACATTGGATAGCAGTTAAGAACATTCTCAAATACTTAAGAAGGACTAAAGACATGTTCTTAATATATGGAGGAGATGAATTAAGAATTCATGGATATACCGATGCTAGCTTCCAATTTGACAAGGATGATAGCAAACTTCAATCTGGATATGTGTTTACTCTCAACAATGGAACAATTAGTTGGAAGAGTTCCAAACAAGAAAAAACCACTGATTCAAAAATGGAAGCCGAGTATATTGATGTTTCTGAAGCAACAAAGGAGGCCGTCTGGATCAAAAA
>CAIGRP010002758.1:0-16280 GCA_903798385.1 Fraxinus cuspidata
GGGTGCCTGGGACAGCACACACCAAGATATTTTTCATTCTTCTTAACCAAATCAAAGAACTATGCCATTGTCTTGGAATACATCAAAAATTCAATTACAGTAAATTTCAATAGTTCCTACTTCATGAATTTCTGACAAAAAAGGGATTCAAGTGAGCTGAGTTCGAACACAGTAATCACAAACTACCAATCTACTACCAATTTTAGCCATGCTTCTGCTTATAATATCAACAAGCACTATGTATAATTCTCAGCCGCCTCACCCAAAAAATGATAAAGAAAGTGGATTCAAGCTTAATATCTGTTACAAAACAACCAAAATATCTCTTGTTAGAAAAATATTAATATACCCGGATCATTGTTAGCAATGTTGGAAATACAAGAATTATATATTGTTTGAATACCACTTGATGAAATTAACCACCGGAATGAATTGTTGAAATTATATGGCAAATAATGAAGTATTAGATCAAGGAAAAGAGTAATAAAGACAAGAAATACGACAAAGGAAATTAAGAGAATTTATTGATTCAAGAATAATGGAAAAAAGAGAAAATTACAATGGATCCTATAATTCTTGCAATTTATTTTCTTGTATTATAAAATTGTATAGAAGAGCCTAATATTTATAGGGAACATGTAGTGGATGTCAAAACCCTCCTATTAGAGTTATTGATGAAGTAGGATACAAAAAAATCGAGTCCAAAACAAATTTCAACTCCTAATGGTCTTTCAAAATAGAACTTGAACTTGACATAGGACACCAAAAACATTTCAAATTGAATTTTTTTTTATGTGCACTTCAATTAGAATTCTTCAATACTTCATATAAGGAATTCGGGTCACTCCAAAATTCTAACAATCTCCACATTGACACGAATTCCACTGCAACAAACAAAACTCCAAAATATTCTCCACTTGGAGAAAAAATATGTCTACAAAGAATGAACCGATTCTTCAACAATAATCAAAACTGATTTCTCCAATCAAACACAAAATACTCCACTTCTTCCAATGAATCCAAGCATTACTCTGAAGAATTACTTCAGATTCCCTAAAAAATCATAATAATTTTAAAATTCACCAAAAATGGGCTGTAACATACCTCAAGGTAGAATACTGCATCCATATCTACCCGGGTGGCTAACTATGAGTGAAGGCCTCCACTACTCAGGATTAGTCGGGTGAAGTTTGGAAATCCGAGTTATAAAAAAATACCAAATTATTTTACTAAAGGCTCATTGCTAGGTTGAACACCTTCTACTCCACTTAAATCATGCTCAACAAAAGCAGCATCCACATACCATTTTCCACTGGGTCCGTCCCTAGCAAGTGGTTGTGGCAAAGCGGCATTATTTATATTTTCTGAACTCAACTGAGCAATATTCTTCAAATCCAACCCTTTACGAGCTCCTAAAGGTATTGTACCAAATTGAATGTCCAGCACGGTATTGAACATGTGCTGATTGACTCTTCTAGATTCTACACGACCCTATAAGATGTATAATTGAGACATTTTCTGTCCCTCCAATACAACTTAGGCACTCTTACAAACCTTCAAAACTCCACATCCACCAAAGAACTCATAACCCTTTGAATCAAAAATTGACGATGAGATGCGACTCTTCTTCAAATTCGGAACATGTCAAACCTGGCCAAGTGTTCTAATTGTCACATCCAATAGCTTCAATCTGATCGTACCAATTCCAACAACTTGACAAGGTGTGTTGTTTCTCATAACCACAACACATTTGGAAACGGTTTCATATGTAGTAAACAAGTCTAGGACAAATATGAAACACACATGTTGAATCCAGAATCCAATTCTCCTATGGTTTAGACTCGATGTCAAAAATAGCCAAGAGATCTCCTTTACTTACAATATTCTCTGCAAGGTCTACTTCACCTGAAGTCTCTGATTGCTTTCCATATCGACTTGCAGCCAAAAATTTCTTTATTCTGCAATTTATAGCAATCCTTCTTCATATGTCCCCTCTTTTTGTAGTAGTTACAAATCTGATTATTGAACTTAGACTTCGATCTGCCTCTTCCATAACCACCATGAGCAACCAGACTTTTTCCATCTCTAGCCTCAAAAACCAGATGCTTCATCTTCTTTTTTTGAATACAAAGCATCATATACATCATCTATGGTGAGAGTGTCATGTTTCTCTAAATGAAGAAAACGAAGCGGGCAACGAACATAATAGGATCAAGGACAAATCTTCTTCATCACACTCTACTTCCATAGTTTCCAAATCAGCGACGATCTCTTTAGATACAGTTAGGTGATCTTCCAATTATCATCCTTTTGCCATTCGATGAAAGTATAAACAATGTTTGAGGTTCAACTTACTTGTTAGACTTTTAGTCGTGCACAATTGCTGCAACTTCAATTATAGAGAAGCTGCTGAAACCTCCTTCAAAACGTCCTGAAGAATAGTATTCGATAGATGAAGATGAATGTGAAAAACTGTCTTCTTATCCTTCCGTAATTTCTCCACCGTTGTCAAAGTTGCAGGCATCTTTTCAATTCCCAACAATACAACATCCAAATCTAGCTGTGCGAGTACTGCTCGCATCTTAACCTACCTAGCGAAAATCTAGTGCTTCAATCCAAAAGCAGAATATCATATTTCATGGAAGCCATCACGAACAAAAATCTTGAACAAATCAAACCCCGCGCTCTTGCAGAACTAATGAACCTGGCGCTCTGATTCCACTTGTTATTAAACAACCAAAATATCTCTTGTTAGAAAACAGATTAATTTACCTGGATAGCTGTTAGCAATGTTGAAAATACAAGAATTATGTATTGTTTGAATCCCACTTGATGACACCAACCACAGGAATGAATTGTTGAAATTATATAGCAAATAATAAAATATTAGATCAAGCAAAGGAATAATAAAGACAAAAAATATGGCAAATGAATTAAGAGATTTTATTGACTCGGAATAATGGAGAAGATGGAAAATTACAATGGATCATATAATTCTAATAATCTATTTTCTCATATTCTTAAATTGTATAGAAGAGTTTAATATTTATAGGGAACATGTAGGGGATATCATAACTCTCATAATAGAGTTATTGATGAAGTAGGATATCAAAAAATCGAGTCCAAAACAAATTCCAACTCCCAATGGACTTCTAAAATAGAACTTAAACTTAACATAGAACTCCAACAGCATTTCAAACTGAATTCTTCTGGACGTGCACTTCAATTAGAATTCTTCAATACTTCAAACAAAGAATTTTTGTCATACCCAAATTCTAACAATATCTTGTATATATTACAGTTCAGGGAGCGAAAAAATCATGTTTTCTTTCATCGAACGATTGGGCCGTGCAAAATCGGTACAAAAATCTTGTTCAATATACGAAGAGAGACGTGAGTCTACTTGGGAGTTTTGGGTATCATTATGGGGTTTAAGAATGGGTTTTGGTTGCGTACGAGAACCCCCCATGTCTTGTTTAGAAGTTAAATTTTGAAAGTTCTTTAAAAAATAAAATTATATATTTATAATAAATAAACAATATGAAGAAAATATTTATGCCACGTTTTACAATTTAACACGACTTTACATGATCCAATTAAACCCTTGTTTGGTATCTATTATTTTCAAGACACATTTTCTCTTTCTTATTTTTAATCACACATTTTTCAATAAAATAATCTTATAAGCAGACTCAAAATTTTTCCTTATTTTTTAACCATACATTATCCAATAAAATAATTTTTTAAAATATGGGGCTCAAACATGTGCTAATTATATTTTAGAGATAATCAAGAAAAATAATAGGTCTTCATGGAAGATTTGAAAAGTGAATTTTGATAGAAGTATAGCATTCTAGTGAGTGATATATTTAAAAGGAAACCTCTTTTCTTTTGTCTAAGCTTCATTCCGTTTAGGATGGATTTAGATTTAGAAATAATCATTTTAGATAAGAAAATTTGAAAAACTATCAAAACTCACCTAGTACTCAAAAAACTAACAAGTGCTATTTTTTTTTTTTTTTTATCACTCATGAATAGCGTGACCAAAATAAGTCAAAACTAGTTTAAAATATTAGAATAATGCTATTTAACACCAATTTATGTGGCATTATGAGATATGTTCAATAAAAAGTGAAAGTACATAACTCATTTAATTGTATCTTTCATTTAATGGCACTTAGTGTCACATTTAATGATACTTAGTGTCAACATTTATGTTAAACAGCATTATTCAAAAAATTAATATATAATAATTGATTTTTGAAGGAAGGTCTATAACTAGGGCATTCTTGGGAGTTTTGGGTTACTGATTATGAATGTTTGTTAAAGTATTATTTTGGGTGTTTATGAGGGTCCAATTTGGGTGATTTTTAAAACAGTCTAATCCACGTTTGAGAGTTTATTATTAAAAATTCACATATATGTTCATATATATATAATAAATGTCGCTCTTTATAATATGAATTTAAACGGTTCATGCAAAGGACTGCTCGCAATAATGAGTCTTAAGTAGTAGGAGAAACATCACATGAATATATGTACACATATGGAGATGTATATGATAATATCATGCTCGCAATAATATGAGTCTTAGTAGGAGAAACATCACATGAATATATGTACGCATATGGAGATGTATATGATAATATCATAGCTATTAAAATCGCAACATTTGGGCATATAATAATAATAATAATAATAATAATACAAACACAAGCCAACAATTAACAATGAAAATTGCATACAATGATAACGATAAATAAATCACATAAATTAGTCTAGGAAGCAATGTGTCTGGAACAATAACCATGAATCCACTGCAAGTACATAGCCATTGTTTTGTAATGATTAAAATTTAGATTTTAATTCAAGTCAAAATTAACAACAAATTTTAACCACATATTTTATAGGCCTCACAATTTTTCAATCACTTATTTCAAAAAAACTGATTTTAATCCTTACCAAACAGGTGCATATTATGGATGTGAAGGAAAAATATAGATAAAAAAGTTGATTGTGTTTTAATTTAGCAAATAGTAGAATATCATGTGACATTATATAATCCATTAATTTTCTCCTAATGTAAGTGTGGCAATATCCATATAATCAACCAAACAATTGTAAGAGGCTACTAAGTCCCTGTTTGACAATCAATAAGACAAGAATATTTTTTCCTCAAACTCATTTTCAATCACACATTCTTACAATAAAAATTATGCACGTAATCCAAAAATTTTCCTACTATTCAAATAAAATTTCTTTAACGTCTCTATAAATTTTGGATACTTAAAATATCAATGACTTTTAAAGACTTTTATAAAAGTTTCTAGGGTACTAAATTTTAAACATGAAGTACTAAATTAAAATCTCAAAATTTGTCATTAATTCATCTTAAGATTAAAGACTTTAAAAAATAAATAAAATTAATATATATTTTTTGTTCTTTCGATCTATCTCTTTCATTTTCCCTTGTAAAAACATATATAGAGTCATGATTTAATAAATTTTTTTCTACAGATCATATTTATTTTAATTTTTCCTTTTTTTCTCCCTCTCACTTTTAAGTAACGGGCCCCCCGCCCCGCCTCGCCCCGTTTTATTTTTTATTTTTTGTAATTTTTTTTGTAATTCAATACTTTAAATTGAAATTTTCATTAGTTCTAATAAAAAATGGCAACTAAAATTATTTGTCTAAATCTAATGAATTAAGGCAATAAAAATAAATTATCAAAAAAAAAAAAAAATTTAACGGGGGAGTAACGGGGATATCAAAAACTAAAAAAAAAAATTTAAACGGGGGAGTAAACGGGGAACCGCCCCGCCCCGCCCCGTTGCCATCCCTAAACAGACGACTTCAATTTGAAGTTGATAACTGAACAAAGTTAATAGGGACGCAAATACTCCAAGTTATAAAATTAAGGGACTACGGATGAAAATAGAATTCCTCTAAAACCCTCAAAAAACCCTAGAGAACCATGTTTTTAAGCTTCGTCTTCCTTCTACTCTCACCCTTAAGGACCGAGAAAACCTGCGTCAATCATCGATGGCGAAACGACGTCGTGAGCCTAGTCCTTTAGGTAAAACACCAACGGAAGCAGCAGAAACAGCGTACAACACTGTATTCATAGACACCAGCCTCGATACCCACCTCGCCCTGCTTGTCTCCTACTCCGATACCGTCTCCGATTTTAAAGGTAATAATTTCATACATTTATGAATGTATACATGTATGTTTATGTGCATTCTTGTGACAATTTGTGTATTGTATATTTAGATGTGTTTATATACGTGAATGCACCGGTATATTTAGTTTATATTTGTAATAATCTATATTTGGGTGGGGTATATTTATGAAATATGAGAATTGACTGGGTGAAAAATTAGATATTTTTACCTCAGTTTTCTTACTTATATATTGATGATTGGCTGCATTGTTTAATTTTAGGCTTTTGAGGTTAATGCTGGTTTAAATTTGCAAATTTTTTATGTGGGTGCAATTATATTGAATCAAGTTTAAAGATTGAAGCTTGAATGGAGTTTCTGAATATATGATGTATTAGTGTATGCACTTACATGGGCATTCTTATGGAAAATTGTCTACTACGTATACACGCCTTTATATATGTGAATGAATTATATAAAAAATAAAGATTTGACTAGGAAAAATATGAGAAGATTTTCAATCAAAATTTCCAATTTTAGGATCATATTGATGGGAAAGGGAAGTGTAGTAGTTAAATTTAAATTTTAATGGTTGTTTAAATCAGCAAATTTTGTCATTTGGGTGTAATTAACTTGAAGGAAGTCTAAAGATTGAAGCTAGGAAAGGGCTTTCTGGAATTTTCTTTTAATTGGATAATTAAAAAGTTGAAAAGTGATTAATAAACCTGAGAAACACTGAGTTACGCCCTAATTTGGTTAGAAAACTTCTAATTTTGTCAAATAACTTTCATATGCTGTTTTCGTAACTTGTGTGAGTTTCTGTCATACAGAGAAGATAACAATGGAGCACATTCAATGCTTCCCAAAATTTGGGAAGATAAAGATCCAATCTTTGAAGGTAAATATGTTGCCTTTGAGTTAAGGTCAAAGGTGAAATGATTTTAATATTCTATCTTCTCAGAGTGTATAATTCTTGTTGATGATGTTAATTTAAGTAGGTAAAACGCAGAGGGAATTTTTATCATCTGCCAGACTTCATGCTTGTTCGGAGTGCATTTGAGGGGATTAAAAGAAATTGGTTCCTATCTGCTGAAACTTCAAGCCTGAGGGAATTTAATTACAACAATATATCCTCTGCTCCAGATGGGAAGAGGAACTTACTTTCCATCGAATATCCTCGAGGCGATGGACAAAGCATTCTTCCAGATGATTCTCCTAAAATTCTGCCCCCCATTCGTGAATCCAAGAGCCAAAATATTCCAGCTGCTGATGGTCATTCTAGTGATATATATTCTGATGCAAACAGGATATCTGCCCTCAAAATGCTTCTGTCAGATGGTAATGGTGAAGCAAATGTAGTTTCAGAAATGACTTTTGGGCTGAAGGTTGATGACAAAACTGGAGATAATTCAGCGGAACAATCTCTGAGGACCAGTTCCCCTCCCAAGAAGAAGCATAAAAGGAGGCACGGCAAAGATGGATCTCATGGTCCTACTTTTGAACTTGAAAGATCAGGAGTTCATCCATCCACGAAGGATACAATATCATGCTCTGAGATTTCTGGCTCTGGAAATTCCTTAGTTGGTATACCTGAATCTGAGGACGCACAACAAAGAAAAGATAATCTGCTAGAAGTAACTGCTGCACTGTCCGGTGTACAAACTGATCAATTTCAGAATGAGGTTGGTGATGTATTTGACAAAAGATCGCAACTTGAATCTGCTGCAGTGAAAGAGTATAAAGTGGGCAGCAACCAGAGCACTGAAAATCATTTAGATTCTGGTAACAGGAAAGAGGATTCCATGTTGGAGAGTGTAATTAACGTTCCCGAAAACTCTATGGGTGAGAAACATGAAATGCTTGGATCAGATTTTGCAACTGTACAATTGGAGGGCAATGCTTCAGGGCCAAGTTTAAGTACAGGGAAGAGGAAGAAGAAAAGAAGTGGGAATCACACAGAAAATTATACCCATGACCCTCTACACAAAAGTGCTCCTGCGGTTAATCTTGAAGAGACTGATCAGACTGATATGGAAGAAAACCAAAAGGAGTTTTCACTGAACCATGACCCTGAAGTGATGCAGTCTAAGAAATTAGGACCTAAAGATCATGGAGGAAATATCATACAGTCGGCCCGGCTAGATAAACACTCAGATACCTGTGGGGAAAAGGGACATGACAGTGGAAGAAAAAGAAGGTCCAAGAAGTCAAGTGCAAAAATTCCACAAGAAACAGATGTCAAACATTCTAACAATGTGACTTGTGCAGATGTGCCGAATTTAGAATTTAATAATGCAAAAAATGAGAGTATCCTCACCCCATCTGAAACTTGCCAGACTACTGAAATTGATGCAAGAAATTTGTTAGCAAACCACGAGCCGATAAAAGTCCAATGCGTAGCAGATGTTACCATCAAAGAACCAAATCTTTCAGCTAAACTGTTGGATGCCAATTGTGCAATTGAAGCAACTAACTCTTCTGGCACCAAGAGGAAGAAGAAGAAGAAGAAGAGTACCCAGAAGTCTGCTGCAAAAGTTCAAGATTTATCAGTTATTGAGCACAGTACTGAAAAAAGTGAAAGCATAGAGAATTATACTCGAACTCTTTGGTGTAAAATAAATGAACAAGAAAGTGGATTGTCAATTAACCATGACCCTGAAGCAATGCAGCCATCAAATAGCAACTCTTTATTTTGTGATAAACCAGATATAACTCCAAAAGAAACAATTTCTACAGAACAGTTGTTGGACCCAAAAACTGTTGTGGGACCTGGGGGCTCTGGGGGCAGTAGGAAGAAAAGGAGAGTCAAGAAGTCTGATCCCCCTTATCTGGAACCCTCTGGCATGGAGCACACCAGTAAGGAGGGTGTGAATGGCACTTCATCTGATGAAAAGAAAGAAAGGATCTCTTTCAACAAAGGAAAAGACTTAATCAAAAAGAAGTCATTGGAGGGTTCTGCTGAATATACTTTTGAGGAAGTTGATAATGCTAATGGAAGTGAGGAAAATTTATTGCCATTAGCTCAGACTGATAGAACAAAGCAAAGTGCGGATGTTACGGGCAAGAAAATAACAAAGATGGAGGGGGAAAACCTGAACCCTGCAGATAGTTGTTATAGAGATCTTCCTCTCGACGAACAAGAAAAACAGGTGAAAAGTTCACTGCTGGATCAAGTACACAAAAATCAAGAGAGTACAGGACATATGGATAAAAGGGAAATAGAGGAAATAGAAAAGAAACAACTCACTGCATCAAAAGACCATGAAAGTTCTCCAATCAAATATCAAGAAGTTGGTGCTGAAGACTTAACAGCTTCTAATGATAAACTTGGAATGACCTGTAATCCGTTGGAACCAGCAAAGGTAAAACTAAACAGTGCTAGTCCTTCAAGTCAATTGGCTGTCTCTGAGATGGAAGTTGGGAAGGAGAAGCTTAAGGGTATGCCTGAAACTGATCTTCGAATTGACAATTTGGTAAACAATTTTGAAAATGAAGATGAAGGGATTAACTTCAAAAGCTACTTCATTCCTAGTCAGCAACAGGATAAATTTTCCTCTAGTGGTGGCGTAAAAGTATCAACCAAATCAAATCAGAAGAGGAAGGCTGAGAAGAACAAGAAGAAGCACGATTCACCTTCTGTGAGTGCTACACTTAATGTCCAAAACTCAGTCAAGTCGTATGAAAACCAGGAGTGTGAAAACACATCTGTTATCAGACATGAAAAATTACCATCAGACCATGATCAGAATGAAGTCATGCTCAATCCCAAAAAATCCTCGAAAGTTTCTGAAAATCTGGAAAAAGCGTCTAGTCAGACTGATGTTGCAGGGACCGGAACTCTTCAAAAACCTGAAGAAACCCCTTCTGCACATGTTTCTGAGGCCATTAGGGATGCAGATGCCCGTTCGGAGGAAAACAACAAATATTTGGCTCGATCGAGCTTCAAAAGATCCAAGACATTTACTGAAAATGGAAGGGATAAAAGTCGGCAGTCAGATGTAGCTAATCGGATTACTTCCAGTAAGAATGCCGGGATAGTTTTGAACAGTTCACGACAAAAGAAGAGTCTGTTAGCTAAATCAGGGACTGTGTTTTGGGATAATGTTAGTGAAAGTTCTGGCGATGAAAATGGGACTATAAATTCAAGTGCCAGCACATGCACTCCATCAGATAGTTCATCTTCATCTGGAAATTCAGAAGGGGAAAGTGAATTGAGCCAGAAGTCAACTAGAAATGGTAAGTCTAAATCTTGGTGCTAAAATACAACCTTGTCCAATGTGTTAAACCAGAAATTGAAAGAACTAAAACTTTGTCTGCTTCAATAAACTCGTGTTCATTGTTTAGCTGATGTAGATAATTTCTTTTCTCTTCAATATCTGAACCTGGATTTTCTATTTTTTATTTTTTGTGACTTGCTAAATTAAATATAATTGTTAAAAATATGAGGCATTGATGCTTATACTACTAAGTTGGTGTAACATGTAATGCTGATACTGGTTATTCCTCTCATTTGTACTTGATAGTATATTATCCTGAATTCTCTAGTTCTTTTACCCTTTTGCAGCTATCGTACTAGAGAAATTCTTTTCTTATCAGGATTTTGTCGTAATGAGATATTGAGATTCATTGGATGTTATCTATTATGTCATCTTTATGTTTCATTTTGGTTTTATGGGCTTCTCTGAGCTGATCTTTCCATTCTAAATTTAACTACCTCAGGATCCAATTGTGTAAAGAAAACATTTGCTGGAGGGAAAAACATTTTGAAGTCAGAGTAAGTTCAATACACACTTTCGCATACACATTCATGGATACATGTGTACATTCATGTGAGGCAGTCTCATGCATACATGTATATGTATTCCGCTTTAACCCATTGTCATAAACTTGGCCCTTCGTAGTACACACGCAGCTACTTAGCTCCTTTAACCATTCCTTGTGGCTTAGCTAGGACAGCCTCTCAAGGTGTAGAAGTATTGTTTGGCAAATAGTGCCATTATGTGGTTTGCCTCTTAATGCTCAACTGTATTAACCGCATATTGAGCAAATTAAGTAATCGAGGTAGAATCACAAGGCAAACTAGCTACCTAACTAAGAAGAAAACTAAATAAAGAACACAAGAAAATAATCCAATAGTTTAGGGAGGTTCTCTGTCTATAATTTTCTTCTTTGTCTAGAATAATCAAAAGTTGCCCCAAGCCTTCAGCCAAGTTATTCCAAAATCCAACCCAGTAAAATGTGATATTTCCTTGTCATCTGTTGCTAAATTTAAAAGGTGACTTGAACAATATGTGTATCTTCAATACTTTTTTGTATTATGTCAGAATTAATTGCCTGTAGGATGTTTCATTTCTAATATGGATAACTGAACTACGACAATGTATGGATGTTTGTCCTTGAATGTCTAGAATCTTCCATTGTATTATATAGAGCACTGCATGATAAATTTGTTATCTTAAAATCTGTTAAACCCTGCAATTATTGTTGCGCAGTTTATCAGGCCAGAAGAATATAACTATGGATATGCTTCTCAGAAGCTCTGCCAGCTTCAAGAAAGCTAAGCACATAGCTACTCAACAAGAGCTTGAAGACGCTGAAAGTCAGCCAGTGGAATTTGTTCCTGACAGTCAAGTAAACCCATGAGTGTTTTGTGTGTCGACCTGCCGAAATACTTTTGTTTTCTTGGTAATGTTAAAGTTTGTGATCTATGGCAAGATTCTGAATTTTGGCCCCATCGGCAATCAAAATTTTGTAAGCATGCATCCAGGATAGGAATGCATATTTTTATCTGGACGATGCATACCTGGCTGCCTGCTATGTTTGTAACAATTGACTTTTATACTTATTTTATGCTAGTTTCTTCACATAAGATGCAAAATGTGGTTGGCTTTTTACTCAGTACTGCCTTCATATTTTTCTTTCATTTTATTATTCTTGCTTTTTTCAATAAGATATAATGACCTTTGGATTTGTAGTTATATAGAACTGATCATACTAAAATCAGAAGCAATGGTCCTAGAGAGGAAAATGTTCATAGGGAAAATTCATTAATATACTGGTGCAATTACATGTAATTAATCCAAGTTACTGCACCTACAAGGATATAACCCTTCTCACTATGATCTCATCTTGTTGATCTGGTTCAAAGCTGGTTGCAAAATATTGTACAGCACCCAAAGAATGGCAGGAGTGATGACAAACAGCAGAAGCTGTCCCCTGTTGTCACTTGCAGCATCAGCAATCATAGCAATTTCACTAGCTGATGCATCAGATGGCTGCATCAAACTCCATGAGGCCAACCCACCTAGGCCAAGTCCTACGATAACTCCTTTGGTGCTTCTCATTTTGTTGATCTGGTTTAGTGCTGGTTGCAGGATGTTGAAGAGAACCCAAGCTATTGCCGGAATGATGGGAATCAGAAGGGCAAGTCCTCGGCTATCGCCCTCAGCTATTTCAGCAATCTGTTGTGCTGCAAGGGCCGGATCACATGAGCTCAATGTCGAGAAAACGGCACTTGCAAGGGCAGTTCTGGCCAACAGACCAGAGTTTTCCGATGATATTGAGGCGGCAAGGCCTTTCGGGAGGTTCTGCATGGAGAGAGGAGAAATTGGTTTTGTGGTGGGCTTAAAACACTTGGTGTTGGTGCTTAAGCACTTGGCATTGAGCATAGCCATGGTAGATGTTGTAGCTGCCATTGATGCAGTTCTTGGTAGGCCTAAGGAGGTGTTAAGCAAAAGACTTGATGTTCAATTGGGATATGCTGCTGTGAGAAAATGGAATATAGGGATGAAGTCAGGTGAAAGAAATGAGAACCAATAGGAATGTGTAATCTGGATTGTTCTCTTATCCACTGAGGATGATTGGTGAGATTTGGACCTCATATTAGATACCCCACCAAGGTTTCTTATCACTTCCTCTCCTCTCCATCACACTTCAGTTGAGAATTAAAAAAAGGTTCTGAAAATTAACCTGATTCAAGAGACTAAAGGTTCAAAGGGTCGAACTGGAGTTGAACTTGTGGCTTAAAAAAATCTAAATTTCGAGGTTCAGCAGGACAGTTCATATTGTGATTTAGTTGATTCCTAATTTGTTTTTTNTCTACCTTTTTGATGAATTTGGTTTCCCACCATTTTTGTGGAAAATGGAATTCCAACTTTTGTTTTGTTTTTTTTTTTTTTTTTGGCCTTCTGGTTATTAATATATAGTCGGACCAGTTTTCAGTTTTTCAGGTCAAACTAGTCTGTTCCAATTAAGACAACATAGGAATTGACCAAGTAAATGTACTAAAAAAAAAAAAAATTGTATTGGACTTCTATAAACTTTACAATTAATATAATTTTTGTGTGCCATTTTGATAATCATCCAGCCTTGGTACTTAGGACTGTGAAAACCTATCTTGAAGTCGTTTTTGACGAGGAGAGTCTATGAATCAGGGGAGGGAAGAAGGGCAAAAGAAAAGACAATCAAAACTTATTAAGGTGAGTCCTTTGTTCGAATAATTTTAATATTAATAAATGAACGAGAAAGTGTGGATGAGTCGGGAATTGTAGTGAAATAACAATCTTGATTCTATTTGACAATTTCGACATCACTTGTAATATTTGTTATTTTTGCCAGCGAGATTACAAAAGATATGCGTAAAACGTTTGAAAGATGAATATTCAAAAATTGTGTTCAACTCAACTAATGTTACTTATGAGTCACGCACTTGAACTAGTTTGTACAATCATATAACTTGAAGCGAGGGGTTGAAGTCACTAAACGAGTGACTATCGCACGTGATTGCAAAATATTTACATAAAGTGTCACCTAAGTGAAATTATTTTTGCACAATTATACAACTTGAGACGCGGGTTTAAAGTCACATTTGATGTGTATTAGTCACAATTATATCATATCCAACAAAAAAAAACACTAATCATGTTTTAGTGCGCGACTTTGTGATTCTATTCCGAATTATGATCACAAAATAAATTAGGGGCCATAGTATATCAATATTTCAGCATACACTAGTTTCAACTTTCAAATGAGAATCAAAAAATTATTTGGAGAGAGAAGATTGAAATCTTAGAAAATATCTTGTCTGTGGTCTTTTTCCATAAAAAATAAATTTAAAAATTTAAATATACCTGATTTTTGTAGAAATATTTAAAAAGCGCCGATTTCTCAAAAGTCACACTTTAAACTCTTATACATACAAATTTTTCTCATGATATAATGGACGGACTATATGAGAACATCTTTCTTAATTCGATCTTTTTAATTTTTATCTAATTTAGTGGTTGTTTGGTGAAGATTTAAATCATATTTTTAGTATATTGTGATAGAAGATTTTGAAATGTGTGGTTGAAAAGCTGTTGGGCCCATGAAAAATGTAATTAATATTGATTGTTTAACTTTGACTTAAATTAAAATTTGATTTTAATTCGAAACAAACAGGGCCTTAATATACCAAACATATCTATGATAGTTTATTTTCATGTACTTAATGTGGATTCTTATTAACTTTTTGTAATGTAATTTCTAAGTTTCCTCGAAAAATAATTGTCTTATGGGTGGCCTAGTTAATTGCTTAGTCAATGAGTTTAAACACATGATGTTACCTTTGATTTAAAATTAATTAGGTGTCCAGTCCTAATTAACTACTTGGAAAATGGAAAATGTAAATATTGTGTTTAGTTCTTGATTATGTACAGCGGATGTCTAGTCTATTTGTAGGTACTATTCTAAAACAATGACTCATGTCGACTCTAGTCAAGAAAAAAACTTTATAAAAAATCGGTATATTGATAGTGTTTAAATGGTTGGACACGATTTATGAAAATCGACAATGGTATTAAGACTAGGGACAAAAATTAAATATTTATTTGTCTATTAGGTATTCAAAAGGTTTTGAAAGATTCAATTAGCACGAGTTAAGTTTAAAGTATCACGAGATAAAATAACTTTATTATTAATTATTGTGTCACAATAATAATTCAATATACCACGAAGGGGAGTGTTGTTTTGTATAATTAATTATTGTGCTTCATGTCAAACTCAGTTGCATGTTGTATTATGAGGGTTATTTGAAATTTCATAACTTTTAACACTAATGTTTCAAGACTTGGATAGGAAGTGAGTTCGATTGATAAAATTGTAAATCAACCTAAAATTCGATCTAGTTATATGTAGATAACCAATAATTAAAACTTATTAAGAANTGCATGTTGTATTATGAGGGTTATTTGAAATTTCATAACTTTTAACACTAATGTTTCAAGACTTGGATAGGAAGTGAGTTCGATTGATAAAATTGTAAATCAACCTAAAATTCGATCTAGTTATATGTAGATAACCAATAATTAAAACTTATTAAGAACCTATTAACCAGTCGTTTCAACCTCAAAATTGGTTGGTTTCTCTGAAAATTTTATTTATTAAGAGGGTGTTTGGTGTAGATTAAAATTAGATTTTTAGTAGATTTTGATATAAATTTTTGAAATGTGTGATTGAAAAGTTATGGGATCCATGAAAAATGTGGTTAATATTGATTGTTTGATTTTGACTTGGATTAAAATCATATTTTAATCTGGGTCAAACAGGAGCTAAATCTTGTTCATGTCCGTTCAATCGTTTGACGTATTTACCTTTTTTAGATTAATGTTTGGACTGACTTTTAAAACATTATTTAATACGAGATTTCGTGGCTGGTTGAATAACACCATTAAATATTTAGATGCTTTATTGAAATGCACCACATTGTTTATTTTATTTTATATAAACTTTATATATTGAAATAAATGAATTGACAGATGAACCTTAATAGTTTATTTTATTTTGTAATAAAATTTGTATTAATTAATTTGGCCCAGCTCCCAACAATGGATGGTGACAATGACCTAACCCATATTCCTCCATCACTAAAATATACGAAAGAAAAAAGGTTTTAAGAGAATAAAATTGCCAAATAAGTCAAAAAGGAAAGGAGAAAGGTCAATGAAGAGGAAACAAGCGTAAATTGGTGAGCTCTGACTGTAGAGCAACTGAAAATAAATAGGGGGAAATTGAACAATTTAATCCACCCCCCCAATATTAGGATTATAGCTACTTGGTTTCAACTTTTTGAAAAAAAAAAA
>CAIGRP010002759.1:0-33141 GCA_903798385.1 Fraxinus cuspidata
TCATAAGTAAATTTATTCAAACATGCATTAGATAAAATGCTTAAATTGATATCATGAAAATAGTATTGAATAATTGTAGGCTCTGTAACAAAAATTGAATAAATGAGTATTTAACTTGTGTTATAATTCAAATTAAAATTGGACTAAAATATCTTAATTTTACATATGGGCTGGGGGGGTGGGCTATAGCCCGCCTAGCCCCCCACTACCTCCGACCATGGACTTACTTGTTATTTATGATGAGCTCACAAGTAATATTCACTTTTTGAACTATCTTTTCTTACTATTTATAATTTAAATGATTTATAAACATTTTTCAAACATGTTTTAAATAGACGATGCGATGACACTTTATCACAAATCACTGCTTACCATGACACTATGTCTTTGTTTGAGTCCCCTTTTTGTAAGAAAATGTATTTTAGAATGGACATTTTTTGGAGAATGTGTGTTTCAAAAATAAAGAAAATTTTTCGATTTACATGTAAAATTATTTTTTGGGAAATGGTGTGGTTAAAAATAAGTTTCGAGAAAATAACTTTATAAAAAAGGGGTCAAACATACGCTATATTAAGAGTAGAATCTCACACCAATTAAATATGAACACATACAAGAATTATATTACTCTGTAAAATAACGCTGACACTTTTAGATGGAAATTAAGATGCAATATTATTGGTGCAAGGAAGGTTATGAATTATATTAGTTGAATGATATAATATTGAATAATGCTATGTCCAGAACGAAACACAGTTATCACGTTGTTCGACTTCTTTTCACCCCTGCAAAGTCCAAGTAAATTCCCTAATAAGTCCAAGTCCAAGTCCAAAACCAAAGGCTACTTCTAGATTCTACACAGCTTCTCACTTTTGGGACCTGAAATTTGCAAAGCACGAGGTCAATTTTGCAATAAATAATCTCATCGCTTTGAAGTATCGACTTAACTGCACATTTTTTTTTAATATAACAATTGTTACTTTGGCTTCCTCGTAGCCTCAGCTCTGTAACTAGCAAAAGCTTTTTTGCTATGTCAATACATCCACCTATGCAATATGCCTCTTTGAGGTCCTATCATGCAATCTTAAAATATAAAGTCCAACGCATCATATGAATAATTACATTGAATTGGGGAGACTGAACTCTTATCCACCTCACTTCCTGCTAAACAAATGCCACGTAAGAACTATCATTTCATAGGCTATTGAATAAAAAATGTCTCCTCTCATTGCTTTGACAAGAATCATTTACGAGGTTATGATATCACGTTCCATCGCTCAGTCGAATGTCACTTCAAACTCGTCAAGAACATTGCTCAATGCCTCATCGAAAATCGCCTCTGTAACTTAACTCACTACTAACTTGTCACCTCTTCTATTCGAAGCAATAAGGGTAAACCCAACTCTCAGCCACATTAGATGGGCCTCCGAGGTCCAAAGTAGTTGGGATTTGAATCTTGAAATCTCGTGGAAGTAATAATTTGACTCATTGAGTTACATATAATTTGATTGACATGACATTTTTGCAAGAGCGATTGAGAGTACACCTTTTGTTTGGGATAGTGTATGATATGCGAGTCATTGAAATGGGATCACACGTCAAGCATTCAAAGAGCCTCATTTCACCCTTGCATATAAATAATAACACTTAAAGTGGCCATCATGGCACATCTCCAAGTGGTAAAAGGGGAATGTGGAAAAATTTCAGTTTTATTTGAGGTTGTCGCATCAAGGGTTCGAATCCTGAAATATGAATTTGGCCCTTGGGTAAGCGCAAGTGTATAAGCAGTCTTCCACCCTGTACCCTTGAAGACATAACCTGCGATTTACCTCATCCACCAAGGCCTAGAGCGGGGCAGGTGGGGGCCGTCAAGAATGCGGCTCGTCTTTTTTTTTTTTAATAACACTTAAAGTTTCATTGTAAAGGTAATCATTAATTGTTAAGTCCAACTAGATTCGAATATCAACAAAAAGTACTCTCTTATCTTTCTAATATTTCGTTTATTATGACCGTCGTACTCATTGAACGATTCCATCTACAAATGCCATCAAATTTTTATCAATTTGACGGTGTTTTTAGATGGAATCCATTAGTATTCTCAAAGGCTGAGAAGGGTAACGCCATTTTTTTTTTATCAATTTCTTCTTCTTTTCTTTTTTAATGAGAGCAAAAGTCAAAAGGGTAGTATTGACAATACATATCGAAGCATCTGGATGTGTCCGCCACCAACCTATAAAGAGGAATAGAGAGAGAGAGAGAAGTGGACATTTATAGAGGGTCCCAGAAGTAGTTAAGAGATTTGAGACTTTGTCATGTCATTTTCAATTTATAGTTATGGGCTGGAACTGCATGTGGGAATGTGATTTCAGTAAAATAGCAACTCTTGGCGGTTCCTTATTCTCTACACTTAAAGGCCCATGTGACTTCTGCCACTAGTCTCGCAGCCCATCTACCTTGCTTTTATATACGCTCGGTGAGATGATTTGTAAAAAAATCTTATGAATAATGTATTGTCACATTTAGTACTGCATATAGACTACTAGAGTAAATCGATAAAACCAATAAGATGGTGACATTGTTTATTTTTTACACGTCCATGATAAAAAGTCACAAGAATAATCAATTTCTTATTTTTCTCGTAACAATAAAATATTCTGTCACATATCACATATTTATAGTATATGGACGCATTCGAAGAATGTACCGTATCTTGTGAAAATAATTTGCTTTCCCTCGTGCAAGTGTATTTACGAGAGTCTACTAGTGTGGATTTAGTGACTTGTCTTCTTTCACACATTTAAGAACCAATCCACTAGATTAAACGAGGTTGTCTGGTATTCACGTGGCTAATTGGATAATTAGGTCTACATATACTCGTCAATGTTCGTAAATTATTATGTAATATGTTCGAGATTACATGATATGATGATTATCTCGTTTTATAAATCTTCTCCGTCTCTATCTCTAAATATTGTCATTCTTGACGTTTCTATAATAAATGTTAAGACATATCTTAAGTGGATGAAAAATCAACTAACGAGATCTAAAAAATAATAATTTTTGTTATAAAATCAAATATTTTGTTGCTATCCTCTTTCTCATAGCTCAATTCAATGCTAAACTTTATGAATATTCTTGTATAATTTAAAAATATAGTCTCGTGAATGATGGAATTATTCTGAACTTTATCCAATACACAACAAACTGCAGATTTATGAATTGATCCATGCACATTCAATTCAAAAAGAACAAAACTCCCAATTTATTTCATTCCCCAACCACATAATTTCATTTCATTTTAACCCCTCACACGCACATAATAATACAAAAAGTATCCCATCACATTACACGACACCGTTTTGAATCACCCTCTCCTTCTAAGTTACTGTTTTCTCTCACTAACCAACCACAATAGGATCTTCGCTCTACAATCCGCCATTGAAATATTGCAGGAAAAAAATCGGAGTTTTGAGAATCAGGATCGGCCCTGCGCTGGCCGAGTGGGAGTTTGATCGGGCAATGTGACTCGGACCATCATCGATGGGAAAAGAACGATGAGCAAAGCTGGAGAACGAGAAGAAGACGAAGACTGTTTTCACGATTCCCTTGACCGGCTGCTTTCGTCATCCAACACCTCCTGCTCGTGCTCCCCCTCTAATTCGGATTCTGATGAGGAACCCAACCCGACTTTCAGCATCGGTGCATCGCCAGACAGCAATGCCGTCAGACCTGAACCGGTCCCCAGGTTTCCCAGTGGGGTGTTCCACAACTATGACCTTTGGATCTCCCAACCCTCCTCCGTCGAGGAACGTCGACTCCGCCTCCTGCACCGGATGGGCCTCACCAATGACCCCTCCCTCCTCCGCCACCGCCCTTCCCTCGCGCCCTCCGCCCGACCAGAATTCTTTAACCGATCCATCTCTTCTGATGACTTGATAAACCCTGGTGAGACCTTTTCTTACGTCGAGAGTAATAAAAATAATTCCAAGACTCCTAGAGATAGTGATATCGTTAATAATACTGATTACGATAATGATAATAGTAGAGTATCTGGGATTGTCCGATCAAAATCGGAGGGGGAGTGTAACTCGATTTCTGAAATTCATTTGATCAATCCTACTTCTACTGCCTCACCAGTCAATGAGGGTACTGGTGGGATTGATTTATCTGTAAATAATGATCATCAGAGCCATAGACAAAGCTGCCATGACAATATCAAGAAATCAAGAAGCCACAATAGTTTGCCCGTGAGCAGTGTGGTTTGCCCAAATAAGCCGCCGAAAGGGAAGATTAGAACGGATTCCATGCGTTATGGGAGCTTTAGTGAATCTTTGCCAGTTTTGGGGAATGAGGAGTTGGACAAGGAGAGTATTGGGGCAGACAATGTTAGTGCAGTATGTATGATAAAGAATCTGGATAATGGGAAGGAGTTTGTGGTGAATGAGGTGAGGGAGGATGGAATGTGGAAAAAGATTAAGGAAGTGGATACAGGGAGACAGTTGACCTTGGAAGAGTTCTCTGAGATGTGCGTCGGGACATCTCCCATTGTGCAAGAGTTACTGAGGAGGCAGAATGTGGAGGATGGGAAAAAGGATGATCTGTCTGCAAATGCGAATGGGAGATTTGGGGGCGGATCTATGTTGAAGAAAAGAGGTAGTTGGTTGAAGAGCATAAAAAATGTAGCGAGTTCTGTCACAGGGCATAAGGAGAGACGTAGTAGTGACGAAAGGGATACATCATCCGAGAAAGGTGGGAGGAGATCGAGCTCCGCTACAGATGATAGCCAGGATATTTCTTTTCATGGGCCTGAAAGAATTCGGGTCCGACAATATGGGAAGTCTGTCAAAGAACTTACGGCAGTATACAAGAGCCAGGAGATACAGGCACACAATGGGTCAATTTGGACTATAAAGTTTAGTTTGGATGGCAAGTATCTTGCTAGTGCTGGTGAAGACTGCGTGATCTATGTGTGGCAGGTTTCCGAAACAGAGAGGAAGGGTGATTTGTTGTTGGATAAACTGGAAGATGGGAATTTTAATCTTCTGTTTCAGGCTAATGGATCACCAGAGCCTTCGTCAATGTCACCAAAATTAGACAGCCATTCAGAGAAGAGGAGAAGAGGGAGATCGTCTATGAGCAGAAAGTCAGAGAGCTTTGAACAGAATTTGGTTCCAGAGACGATATTCGCCCTTTTGGAGAAACCTATCTGTTCATTTCAGGGACATCTGGATGATGTGTTAAATATCTCGTGGTCCAAGTCACAGGTTAGTTTTCAAATTCCTCGAGATGTTTTATTCTGTGCTTCCATCAATTTGAGGAACAACTTGGAGTTTTCCTTATTTTTTATTTATAATTGAAATTGCTTGTGTCATTCAAATAACAAAACACACTAAGATTATTAGACTCTTAAATAATCTGTTCATGCAATGTAGACAACGTCTTGCTATCTGTATAAGAAGGGAAGGCCCATAGTCGAGCTTTTCAATCTTCCATTATCCACAAGATTTATCTTACATTAGTTTTACTGAGCAAGTAGTCATACCCAGGAGTACAGTTTATTTTTGGTATTCAAGTGAAAAAGCAATGATTTTTCCCTGCAAGGAAATAATAAGTCAATTAGAGACTCTATCCGCCATGTTTAGTTAGAATTTCAAAATGGAGTAATAATAAATTGATTGAGCTCTTTATGTTACTTGCAGGGTTTGTGGGACTTGTTATGATGTCTGATATTGTTTATTTTCTTGAAAGTTGAAACTACAATGAAACAATTTCCTGTTCATTTAATAAGTCTAAAGCAATCCATCACGATTTTTGGCATCTTTGTAATTTTCTTTTAGTGGTTCCAAACAGTAGGCAATTTGTTGATTGAGAAGTTAAGTGATACATAAGGTTTTTGTCATTATTGTGCTCGAAGAATTTCAAGCTAATTGAAGTCATGATATCGGTTATGAAAACAATGCTCCAAAAATAAATGCTGTAAGCATTTTTTGGATGTTGTGTGTTCCCTGGTTCATTCATGCATTGGTCAGTCAAAGAACTGCTTAAGAGCACCTACTCTGTAGATGACGTGTTTATAAAATTTGAAAAGCATGTACTAGATATATGTTATTCAGCAATTAAAATTCCTAAAGGAATGGGAGGTTGTAAGCCTTGTTTGAGATGCCTAGTGGCTTCCATCCTCAAGAAATATTATAAGGGACTTGATATGCGAGGTTAATTGTCAAGTACGCAATAGGGATACAAACTGTTTATTTGAAATTTGGTTCTCTGATACACTATAGATTGTATATGATGAAATTGAAATTCATAACTTATACGAGGTACACTTGTGGAGACCTCCATGTCTTCCTTCGACCTCCTGCCCTCACTCGAAGAAAAAACCAAAAAAAGAACTTGATCAAAAATATTCATTCTGCTCGAGTTTAACAGGCTGGTGCAGAGATACCAAATGACCTGTGAATAATATGCAGGGTGCCTTGGGAAAAGTATAGAGCTTCTTGTTTAATATCATCACGTATCCATTGCAATACAAATTTCCAAGGTTTAATATACAGATGAATCATATTGGAGAAGCTAACTATAAATTTCTAATCCTGCCCGAAATCCATAGACAGGGAAAAGTAAAACAAAATGAGCAGGTCGTGAGCGTGTTTGGCTAAGTTAAAAAAGAAGTAAATGTTTGCATCTCCGAACAGGTTTAGATGACTTTCTTTCCTTTTAATTTAAGTAAAAAAATTTACTTTTTTGAAGTAATTATTATATTTTTGTCAGGATTAGCAACTTTTTTCCAACTTTGATCAATAAAAGAATAACTTGTATGAAAACTTACTTATTTACTTATAAGTAAACTTTTTATGCTTAGTCTGGCCTCTAAATCAGGCAGTTATTCCCGCGAGAACTTTTATTGAAGTAACACTTGTAATGCAGTGACAAATATATGTCTTGAATAAGATAGTAAAACTCCTTTGACACAACTAAAACAATTGCAAGAGTTTTCACTTAATACTTATTTAAGTATTCCCTTTTGAAGATAACAAGAGTGAAACTGAAGTGAGTGCTTAGCAAGTAGCTCAAGGTTTAGTAATTAAACTCCATTATTTGAAAAGGGAATGAACCTGAAGTTGCAAGGTAGATTATGAAGTGCAGAAATATTTTCTTTTTCTTTTGTTTGGTTTAAGTTAGAACACCATGATACTTATTGAAGAGAAGGAAGATTGGTTTATGATTTCAATATGCGTAAGGTTTTTAGATGTATGTTGCCCCGAAAACGGTGATGAGTGGCAATTTTCCAAAAGAAAAGTAACCAGGGGCAATTTTTGTTGGCTACTAAGAAAATTAGAGCTGATACTATTTTGTTGATTAACCTGTTGGCTGGAAGTTTGCTATGTGCTAATAATTTGATATGAAGAAATGTCTGATAAGTAGGTGTACAAGTTATTTCCCTTTCTGAATGTTGTTCCCTGGTTTCTTTTCGTGTTATTGAGTGCTGGGGATGTGACATGTGTACCTATAGGTCAAACAAATAACTTGTTTTCTTATGCGTGAATTATAGTGGGTTTAATAACAAACAAGAGTTTTTCGTTTTCTAAAGAAAAAGGATGGTTTGGCTTGTCTTTCCTTATTCATTCACAATAAAAGAGAAGCCATTAGTTGATGTGCAAGGTTGCTTATAACTGTAACATTTTACGCCACATGATTCTGTGGAGTTCACCCCTTTCTTGTCTAGGGACATTTTAGATATTCCAGATTTGTTGTTCTCAATGTTAAGTAGTGGTAGAGTCTTCTCTTGCTTGTTGACATTCTTACTGATCTCTATATTTTAAATACCACATTCTTCCATAAGAAATCACTTTTCCCCTTTTCATTTATGTTTCCCTTCACCAAATTGATTGCATGCATTTAAGTTGAGCACTGCAAAGGTTTAGTCAAGACATCTCCCTTATGGCTTTCTTTTCTCCCCAGCAATTGCTCTCTTCTTCAATGGATAAAACAGTGCGGCTGTGGGACTTGTCAAGCAAGTCCTGTTTAAAGATTTTTTCGCACAGTGACTATGGTAATTATCTGCATTCTATATTTACTTTATTCGATTTTTTTTTTGTTTTTAAATTTAGAAAAGTTATTTCCCTCAATGCTTATTTCAATTTCTTTCTTTTTTGGGAGGGGTGGGGGTGTTGGTGGGTAAGCAGACTGATCTAAGAGTCCGTTTGTTGCAATGGTGGAAAATGGGTGGAAAGAAAATGAATTCCAGAGAAAATAATTGTCTAGAATTTATTTTCCAGGAATTTGTTAATTAAGTGTGTTTGATTGGTATAATTTTTCACCCAGAAAATTATAAAATTTTGGATCTTTGTGTTCGTTTGGCTTTGTTTTACATGAAAATTATTCATTAAAGTGATAATTTTATCCACAGTTGGTTATAAAATTTGTTTCCATTGCCAACATGTTAAAAAAAAATATATATATATATATATATTTACAAGAAAATCATTTTCTCTTCAAAGTTCAGTGCTCGTTTGGCTTTGTTTTATATGAAAATTGTCCATTAAAATAAAAATTATTTTTACAGTTGGTTATAAAATTTGTTTCAATGGCCAAAAAAAAAAAAGGTGGAAATCAGTTTTCCCACCAATTCCACAATTTCCATGAAAATGTGCACGTGTGGAGTGATGGGAAAAATTTTTCCATGGCAAAAATGGACAATCAAACAAGCCAAAACATGGAAAATGGAAATTGTTTTCCATTTTCCATAGAAAACCATGGCTATCAAACATAGCCTAAAGGTATTGTTGAGATCATTACCTTACTGGACAAGTTTTTTTAATCTTAATAGTTCTTATGCTATAAAGTTGACGATTCCTGCCAAAACTTCAATTATTGAAAAGATAAAGAGGGGTGGGGGGATGGAATCTCTCTTCTTGGATTTGTCCTTTTAAGCCACGCATATAAGCAGCTGGAAATGTACCATGAAATGCCAATTTTTGTGCTTGTGAAGCTGCATGGGAAGTCTGGTACCTGTTGGAAGCAAAGGGCACTTGGGACTTTTCAGCTATTATTCTTGTTGGGGGTTCCTTTGGTGACAGTAAGGGATGAGGGAAAGGAGTTTTGGAGGATTGAGAAGAGTTGTCGGAAGGAGACCAGAGAAGATAACAAGAGGTGCTGTTTTTCCAATGGGATTCTAGAAAAAGATTGTTTCGGGGAGTGTTCACAACTTATCTAAAGGATATAAGATCTTGATATATCTACAGGAATGTGGTTAAACAAAGAAAAAGAAGCTGGAGACAAACCTAAATATGAGAAGTTGGTTTACAAGGTTGACTTAGACGATCAGATTCTGTTTTCTTGAGATGGTCTTAGTTGCGCACTTCAGGAGTGAAACAATTCTGTAACTGAAAGGGTTATTATTGAGATTTTCATGCGTATGATATGTTCAATAGTGATTTGCATAACGTCATAGCATCTGTATTTCTTGTGTAATATTATGCTTATGGTACTTTTCCTTCCCAATATGCCTGAATTTTTTTTTATCCCTGTATGCCTGAATTCTTTCTTTCCTGTATACCTGAACTCTACATAGTTATATAACTTTTGACACATTTCTACTTATAGTTGAAAGAATATAGTTAAATCTTAATTCATCGACTGATTACAATGTCTTCTGGATTTCCCTTGACACAGTAACCTGCATCCAGTTTAATCCTGTTGATGATAGATACTTCATCAGTGGATCTCTGGATGGCAAGGTACGCATATGGAGCATTCCTGATCACCAGGTTGTTGATTGGAATGATCTGCATGAAATGGTCACTGCAGCTTGCTATAGGCCGGATGGCCAGGTTTGGCTCTGTAATTATTGTAATTACTACTTGATTTATGTTGTCTCAGTAGGTTAGAGCATGAATGCTTACCTTATGGACATGCTCCAGTTGTTAAAGATATTGTTGTTGATGTTGAAGGGTGCACTAGTTGGCTCATACAAGGGGAGTTGCCGCTTATACGACACAACAGGTTTGAGATTATAACTTCATGTTAATTAAATGAAACATTCTGTTCAAGGGTGCACCTTTTATTTATGTGCTTTCCTGTTTCCAGAAAATAAATTACAGCAAAAATGTCAGATCAATCTGGAGAATAAGAAGAATAAATCTCATCATAAGAAAATTACCGGTTTCCAGGTAATCAATTCAATGGATATTCGCACTGTATGCTCTTTTATTTTCTTTAGACCAGTTTCTTTAGCCGCACATGGCCTTTTCTTATTTTTGAGAAATGAAGTGCACGTCCATCTAGTCTTATGATTACTGATATTTTTCTTGGAACAGTTTTCACCAGGAAGTTCATCAGAAGTTCTCATTACATCTGCAGATTCACGAATTCGAGTTGTAGATGGTGTTGATCTTGTTCACAAGTTCAAAGGTATGCAACTTCACTGCATTACAATTCTGCAAGTACTTGAAAGTGGGAGAGGATTCTCCTAAATTCTTAAAGTTGTAGTTGTTGGTAATTTGTGGAAGTTCATGAAAGTAACTTCTGAAGTCATTTGGAGTTGCAATGTGATCATGATCATTGGTGCCTCCTATCAGTGAACGCGGTTTGTTTTGCTGAGTCGGATATATTCTATTTTAAATCCAGCAACTTCACCCAAGAAGTAAGCGAGTACATCAGTGATCATTGAATCTTTTAAGAATTCTCATATTTTTTATCCAGCCCCAGTATCTGAATATATTTCCCTTGTCAGATCGTCATTTGCTTCTAGGCCTGCATTGTCCCATATTATTTGCCCTTACAGAATGTGAACCTTATTTAGCTTGATCTAAATCACCTTGTTACTCCAGGACCTCTTTTGGAGGCCTTATTTCGAGTTTGGATACTTGGCAAGAGCTTGTTGGTGTTAGTTATTACAACTACATATTATAATTAAAACCTGAAAATGCATCTTTTTGAGGGAGTAAAGCATTTCTTTTTTAATTCTTTGTTTTGCTGTTTTCAAGAGAGTTCAATTTTACCTATTCTGGTAGTAACTAGCAACTGTTTGAAGCCATTGTTGGGAGCTATCCCCATGCCAAATTGTGTATCATTTGAAGATTTTCAAACCTTGTAGCCAACAACAGATCTTCTGCTGAATCATTGACAGGGTTTCATAACACAAACAGCCAAATCTCAGCCTCCATTATGGCTAATGGAAGATATGTAATATGTGCCAGCGATGACTCTTCTGTTTATATCTGGAAGCATGAAGGTGAATCACGACCAAATAGAAGCAAAGGCGTTACTGTGACCCAGTCTTACGAGCATTTTCACTGTCAAGATGTATCGGTGGCAATCCCTTGGCCTGGAATTTCCGACACATGGGGATTTCAAGATACTTGTTCTGGAGGGCAAAATGGTCATTTCGATGAGGTTTCCACAGACAACCATCCACCCACACCAGTCGAAGAGACTAACGGTAACGAGAGCTCCCCATTGGGATCTATGAGCAGTGGTAGTCCACTGAACAGGATTATTTCTAGCGCTACAAACAGCTGCCTCTTTGATAGAATAGTAACATGGCCGGAGGAAAAGCTTCTTTCTACTTGTAAGAACCGCAGTCCTCGTGTTAGCGTCGACTTCTCCAATGGGCTTATCCAAAACAGGTCAGCCTGGGGTATGGTCATTGTAACTGCAGGCCTTAGGGGTGAAATCAGGACTTTCCAGAATTTTGGATTGCCAGTTCGGATTTAAGGCTGAAGTTGATGAAATCTGTACAGATATCTGGTGAGAATGTGTAATATAAGCGAGTTTTCTTTGTTTCTTGTGCTTGTGCCGGTTGGATTTGGGACTCAGTTGAGGAGCCTTCCTGACTTGGCATTGATAAAGGGTAGATTTATCAGAATTGAGGACCGAAAAAAAAAAAAGAAAAGAAAAAGTGAAGAAGAGGTTACGTAGAAACCGATTGATTTTCTGTAATCGGCAATTGTAGAGTTACGAGCATGATAATATAAACAAAATTCTTTAGGAATTCATTTAATTTTATCCTGGAAGTGTATACATAAAATTGGGCATGGAACTGGGAGCGAAGTGGTAGTTTCTGTACTAGGCTGGCATTTCAAGTTCATGTTCTAGGTAAGTTAAAAACTTGAAAGTGTACAATCCTCTGTAACAAGATTTTGTGATTCCATATTGTTCACAACAAAAAGATGTGTTGAAATATTTTTCATTTTAATTTACATATTAATTCCTAATTACTGTTTATTGGAAAATAATGCTTTCCATTTTTATGTTGCAAGTTATGCATTCGTGTTCAATTATCGTCAAAGTCGAGTAAAATTACTAGCGCACTCACATATCTACTGGCAGAGAGACCAAGTGCCAAATTCTGGGAGAGTTGTTACACAATCCCTGCAATGTCCGCACCTAACATTATCCTTCACAAAGTTCCCATCTCTGAGCCCATATCTTGCTTTGGGGGATGAACCTAAATATCCATGTCTACCCCACTCACTGTTGGTTCTGCTTAAACTGATAATAAATGCGTCAAAATGAAATCCTAACTACGAAACCTCATTGGTTCCTTTGAGTTGAGGTGGCATGTACTTCCACACAGAGTTATCTTATCCATGTTGTGATTTCATATCCAAAAGGGCTGTCAATTTTGTCAAATATCTACCAACTTCCAAGTATATATATACAGCACCACAAGTTTCGAAAGCTCCAGGCTAAATCGAAGAGTATTCTACCAAGTTCAGAGGTCTAAGTTCAGAGGTCTGTTTAAGAAAAACCCGACCGACATCTGAATTTATCAATGGCTCTACAGGCTGCTTCTTTGGTCCCTTCAGCATTCTCCATTCAAAAAGAGGTTTGTTTCCCATGTTCAGTATTGCCTTTAATATATATATTTTTAACATTAGTAAATAGCACGCTATGCGGTTGTTTCTTGACTGAATGCTGTGCTTTTTGCAGGGGAAAAGCGGTGCATCTGTTAATTCAGGCCTCTTTGGAGTTTCACTTGCAGACCATGCCAAAACTGACTTTAGTTCCTTTGTATTGAAGAGCAAGGTACATATTCCATCGTTTTATACTTTTCACAGGTGAACGAATTTCAAATATTCACGAATATCTTAAGAATCGGCTGATTGGAGCTTTTGCAGAGAGAATTCGGTGCAAGAAAGTCATCTGTGGCGTTCAGGGCTCAGGCAGCGGTTACAACTCCAGCCATCAATCCTGACACGGTTCAAGGGAAGAAAACTTTGAGAAAGGGCAATGTAGTGATCACTGGTGCCTCATCTGGCTTAGGTCTAGCCACAGCTAAAGCTCTGGCTGAAACGGGCAAATGGCATGTAATTATGGCCTGCAGAGACTTCCTGAAGGCTGAGAAAGCCGCAAAGTCGGCTGGCATGGCCAAGGAAAGTTACGCCATTATGCATTTGGATCTTGCATCTCTCGACAGTGTCAGGCAGTTTGTGGATAACTTAAAGCGATCCGGGCGACCTCTTGATGTCCTAGTCTGCAATGCAGCTGTTTATCAACCAACTGCTAAACAGCCTTCTTTTACAGCTGATGGATTCGAGCTTAGTGTTGGGACTAACCATCTAGGCCACTTCCTTCTTTCAAGATTGCTGCTTGACGACATGAAGCAGTCTGATTACCCTTCAAAGAGACTGATAATCGTAGGTTCAATTACAGGTAGGAGAAATAATTACACACAAACAAGATCATCTCAAAATGCCGAAGACTGCACTAAATCTAATGACTGGTTTCATAAATGAATAGATGGCTTCTATTCAACTGGACCACATTCTTTAAATAGTGACTAGAACTAAATTTGGCTTTGCTACTCTCAATATATTTCAGGAAATACAAATACATTGGCCGGGAACGTACCCCCAAAGGCCAACCTTGGCGACTTGAGGGGCCTTGCCGGAGGACTGAACGAGTTAAATAGCTCGGCTATGATTGATGGTGGAGACTTTGACGGTGCCAAGGCATACAAGGATAGCAAGGTCTGCAATATGCTCACAATGCAAGAATTTCACCGTCGCTACAATGAGGATACTGGGATCACATTTTCGTCCCTTTACCCCGGCTGTATTGCAACAACAGGCCTGTTTAGAGAGCACATCCCCTTGTTCCGTCTCCTTTTCCCTCCATTCCAGAAGTTCATCACCAAGGGCTTCGTCTCAGAGGAAGAAGCTGGAAAGAGACTTGCACAGGTATGAAACAGAAGATGCAAATAAGAACAAGAACAGATGTAATTCATGTGAAGATATTTGTAATTATGTCCAACATATACTCATTAATTGTTTTTCGCACAGGTTGTAAGTGATCCAAGCCTAACAAAGTCTGGTGTCTACTGGAGCTGGAACAAGGCCTCGGCATCATTTGAGAACCAATTGTCTCCAGAAGCCAGTGATGCAGAGAAAGCCCGTAAAATATGGGAACTCAGTGAGAAACTTGTTGGTTTGGCTTAAAATTCAGCCTTGATCATCGTTTAGACTAATCTTTGCCAAGGCAGACGAAGCTCTAGTTCCATGAGGCCTGATTTTTGATTGAGACGCTTGTAGTTGTAAAAATGTTTTGACTTGTCAAATTCGAGTAAGAATCTATAATAAAATCACTCAATCTATTTATCTTACCTAGACTGTTAGACATGGATAACATTTGTAGGTAAAAAACATAAATGAGCTCGACTGAATGTGGTTCCTCAAAACAACTGATAAGCTATGCTATTTGCCGGTTATGATTTTCAAACATTCTCCGGGCATTCGTTTTTTCTTCAGTTACAATGTTACCTTCCGCATTACCTGCTGCACCGCCAAGGGGAAGTAAACTTCAATGAGAACATAAAACCTTAAGAATTTGTCAACTATGAAGACAATAGTACTTTCTATACAAACTTCTTCTTAAAGGTAACAGTTCATATGCGGGAAACCATCTACTATCTATTCCTTGTACAAAGAAAACTACAGTTCATATGCGGGAAACCTAGCCTCAGATGGTTCATTCATATCCAGAAACAGATAGGCCATTCCTCCAATGCCTTCAAACAGTGAATATGGGCAATCACCTCCATGCATAATGTTCTCTGATATGAGAATTTGAGCCTTGTCATGCAGAAAGCAAGAAAATGCTTTGGCCCTATACAAGAACTTCAAATTTCCTGTCAATCGGTACAGAGAGAGAAATACATTGGTATTTCCACTGATGCCGTGACAAATTCCAACTCGTTTAAGTAGGCCTCGATTCCAAACAACCTCTCCTGCATCAATAGCTGCTTGTAGGAACTCTTTGCTGCCGAAAACCTGATAATATTGAAGAAATAATTTTTGAGGAAATCCTCTTTAACTTCCCAGAATATTTTGCTTCAAGAAAAAGGATAGTAAACACGATTTTATGATTTTCAAATGTTGCTGTTTAAATGCATAAAAATGAATTCCTGTGCACCTAAACATTTCACTTGAAAAGATTCAGCATGGGCTCATACAATCACATCTACGTTGAGACTAGACAAGCACCCCGTACCCTGGCTACCAGTCTTGCATACCCCTAATGAGAAAAGAAAAAACAAATACTAAATAAATTAAACAACCTAGGATACACACCACCTCATCATTCCATATTTAGAACTGTACTGTAATAATTGAATTAGCAAGTAGAAAAAGAATAATTACTGCATTCACATTGGAGTTATGTTGAGGGTGCTTATACATCCTGCAAGCTCTTATGACAGAATCATTTATTGCACAGTTTTTACTTTTTTACTTTCCCCTCTTAGGGGGTTTGTGAATGGAATTTGCAATCAAAGCAATAGACGACAACAATAATTACCTCAGCTGCTTTCACAAGGGTGAGTGCAATACCAGGAGCACCATGGCACCAATGCACAAGACGGTCCGAATCACTTCCTTCACTTGAAGGATAGTTTCCACTGGGAAACCGATTTTTAATCATGTAACATAGGGTGCCCTTGACATCCTCCAGCTCATCTGGTTTCAGATCCATGTCCATTAAAACATACATAATCCCAGCTAGCCCATGGGCAGCTCCCCAGTATTTTTTCCCATGCCATTCATACATCAATGGACATCTTCCTTTTGCTAATTGTCGACCAGACTTTATGATGTCATCAACAACAGACCTCTGCATAATTTTTAATCCAATCAACCTATGCCTATCTTAAGCTTGCATGACAAAGCCAAAAGGACACAGTAGAATATGACTTACCATTCGTGCAGTGGAAATTGTGTCTTTGCCAATATTTTTGTTTAAGAAAGAACATGCCCACAAGAACCCTGCTCTCCCATACAACAGTTCATTTGGAAGATTCTTCGAAAGCTTGATCTTCATTTAAATTTGAAAAATAGCAAGTCAACACACTTATTCAAACAAAAATAAATATATGCAAGGTGAAAGAGCAGCAGTTGTGATGGGGGAATGGAAGCAAATAGGTGTTGTTGCATCACTAAATACCTCTTTGAATTGGGTTAAATATTGGTCACACAATTGTTCATCACCAGCGTGCTTTGCAACTACAGCACCAAGAGCGCATACGCCTGCTTCCCCACATATGAAAGTGACACGCCTGCACTTCCAAAAACAAAAGTCAAATAACATTGAGCCACTGGTTTAAGATGGTAGGTTTGCTATGTTTGACATAAAAATGGGTGCTGCTGCGTACAACACCCTCACTGGACTAGCAACCAAAAACTTCAAACCTCCATAAGCTGGTTCTTTTACAACGAGAATCAAAGCAAACAGAAAAAAAATCCTTCCTTTTGTCCTTTAATGGGTGGAGCTAAATGAAACATCTTTTTCTTAATTCTTCATTTACTCATGTAATTATAGTTCTGGGGGAATATGGCTTTGCATTACACAGCATTTAGATAACAAAGTTCCTTTGATTTTACCCATTTCATATGCATCCCATAAATCAAATTATCAAATATGAAACTATCAACAGAGTTTTATAAATAATCCAAAGCCTATCAATCTCGAAGACTACCAAAACAGGATCAAATCCGCATATACACCCCATTCTATTACATCCAATTATGCACAAGAAAACCACTTTAGCAAATTTGAAGTGGTACCACCAGTTTATAAACGCTTTTATATATAACAAGAATCATATTGAGATACACAATGAGAGAATGGGGGGGGGGGGGGGGGGGGGGGGGTTCAAAACAACATCATATCTGTTGGAAGGTGACACGAATGATGTCGTTTTGGAGAAAAAAAGGATCAAAATGGGGTAGTTTTTGTAGAATTACAAAGGAGGTCAAAGCAACAAGATATTAGCNGAGAGAGAGAGAATTGAATATACCCAGAGCCTTGGGAAGCAGAGCGACAGGCTCTAATGATCTCAGAGCATCGAGCAAGATCATTCTGGTTTTTAGTAACTTGGTAAGCTTTAAACAATAATACAGCAGTCCCAAGAGCTCCAGAATACAGTGTATAGTCACTCACAGGCTTTCCTCTTCCTCCCCATGTCTCCTTGACTATCTGAAGCAAACCAAAAAAAATCCAACACATAAATTTGTGTTTAATAATGCAGAGCAAGGCATTTGGAAAAAAATGATTAAAGGGGGCAACAAAGGTACAGTTTCTTTGAGATCCAAAGCTTCTTTCTTGAGCCCTTCAGACAGGGTTTTGTAAGGAAGGTGAAGAAGCCTAGTAAGTGAGTCGTTGGGTACTTCAGAAGACCCAACTGCTGATTCTTTTACCGGACTTTCTCGAACAAAATCTGGCATGTCGTTGGGGAAGAAACGGTCTGCCATTCTCTTGTACTTTGCGTATAGAGAGATCAGAGATTCTACGTGTATTAGCGGTGGCGGGTGAGGCGGGGGCGGAAAAGTGATAGGATTCTTCTAGAACACCGGCTTATGCAAGTAGAAGTAATCAAATATACCATCAATTGCAATAAATATCCCTTAGTTCTGTTCATATTAACACTTATGCCAACTTTTTCGTCTCTTCTTATCTCGACTTCTATTAATTGACACGTCATATCTTTTATTATGATTTTCATCCAAATAAATCGTTAGGATGGCATGAAAAACAAATTTGCCTCTTGTATTTTAAATAAATAAAATAAGGTCATGTTTGAACTTAATTTTTTTTTGTAAGATGTATTTTGAAATAATAGATTAATGGAGAATCTGTAGTTAAAAAATACGAAACATATTTAATTTTACGTGTAGTATTATTTTATTGAAAAATATGTGATTGAAAAGAAGAGGAACAAAATGTATTTTTAAAATAATGAAAATCAAAGGCTAAATAAGAAATACAAAAGTTTGATCCAATTTCAATGCAAATTAATAAAATATTTATTTACAAATAATCAGACACGAGATATGCTGATTTAGTTAAATGATAAAAATGTGATGAATTTTTTTGATATGTCAAAAAAGTAAATTATAGACCTTTATTATAATTAAAATGTGATGCACGTCAATCATGATACAAAGATATGATAAAATTTGAGAATGTATGCGATAGGATAAGTAAATTATGGACTTTCATTAAAATTAAAAGGTGGTGCACATATAAAAAAAAAGGTAATTAGTACAAAATGTTTATACCTTTCAGTATTATTGTGTAAAACATAATTAATCACCTTTCATTTTTTGATATTTCCATCCTAATTTCCACATTTTATTGCAAAAATCATCATTTTTTCAAATAAAAACTGTGAAATGATGAATATATCATACTATTTAAATAAAATAAAAGAACTAATTGCTACCAAATTTTCAAAAAAATACAAATGAATTACAAATATATAATTAAAAATCAAAACTAAAAAAAAGGCCAAAAACTTCGAGCAGCCACCACCTTTGAGTCCTAAGATCTCTGGCCAACAACCACCCAAATCACTGAACCTCCATACCATTGGACATCCATCACTGCCATCTACATATACCACCTAACCACCAGCCTTAATTCCATTAGATTTGGTTGGAATCGATGGCCAAAATCTTCATCGCACGTACGTACAATCCTTGTTTGATTTGTCAAATGTAGTCTAAATTGTTGAAGACCCATTGGCGGAATTGATGCATTGTGATTAGGTGATGCAAGAATGGGTGGTTCGCGTCATGTGTCCCACAACCAACTTCGAAAATCGCTACTGAAAGTTGTGTTTTCGCTTGATTCGAAAAATAGGGGTCGTAAATTTTGATTGTGTGGATTTGTCGATGTTGTAGAACCATGAATAGGAGCGCCTTGATGAGTATAGTCGATCGGTATGATAGAAAAGGGCACGGATCTCAACAGAGAAGATGGTTCAGTCAATTTTTGTGTTGATGAGTTGTTGATTTTGGCCATCGAATCCGACCAATCTGGTGGTATTAGGGTTGGTGGCTAGGTGGTAAGTGTAGAGAGGAGTGAGGGTTGTCCAATGGTATAGAGTTTTGACAGTTTGGGTGATGGTTGGTCGGAATTTTTGGGATTCAAAGGTGGAGGAGGTTGGACGAAGTTTTTAGTTTTGATTTTTAATTATACATTCATGACTCATTTTTAATCTTTTGAAAATTTGGGACTATGATTGCTAGTACTTTTTTATTTTTTCTTTTGTTTTATTTAAATATGAAGATATATTCATCATTTCGTAACTTTTAATTGAGAAAATAGATGAAAAATAATAATTTTAGCTATAAAAGGTGAAAATGTCAAAACGCTTTGAAAATAAAATATGGAAATAAAGGTGAGAATATTACATGATAATATTACATGATAATATTGAAAGATAAAAACGTTTTGTGCTAATTAATCTCACAAAATTTGTGATAGTGTGAATATAGATTTGAAAGGGAAATATTCACATAGGGAAAATTTCATAATTAAGATGTCAAGTTTCACATATTTCAAAACTAAAAACAAATGTTTCAAATATCAACAATTAGATACAAATTAAAATTTTTATTATTTAATTAATTAAATATACTAAGGTCACAATTTACACAATTTGGTCACAAATTAACGATTTAATAAGTCACATATTATTTTTCGATCACAAATTATTTTATTTTCACAATGCAAAAGTTTTACAAGTCACAATTTGTTCGTCGGTCACATATCAATAATTTATACGTCACAATTTATTTATTGGTCACAGATCACAAATGTTATAAAAAAATAACTTATAAGACATTTACAAATTTAATATGTCACAAATTATTTTATAGTCACAATTCAAAAATTTTATAGGTCACTGTTTGTTCATCGATCACAAGTCAAAAATTTATACGTTTCAATTTATTTATCAATCACAAATCATAAATATTATAAGTCACAACTTATCATACAGTCACAGATTAATAATTTTTTAGATCACACATTATTTTGTGGTCACAATTTATTTTTTTCATTGTTCACATAATGTTTATGGGTCCCAATCAACCAAATAATTTGTGACCACAACCAACACTTGTGACCATCACTTCACCACTCTCTCCAGCAGCACCACTGTCGCCATCGCCGCCATCACTACCACATTTCGACAGCAACACCATCTCAAACAAATCAACACATCGCAGAAAAACAACACCACATCGTCGCACCAAATCTACCACCACCTCGACGACCCATCGCCACCAACATCTCACAATCACTTTCGACCACTACTACCAACTCACCAGTGTTACAACCAACGTTATTAGTCACCACCACCACCAAAAAATTCGATTTGAAATTATCAGTCACACAACATCGCACCGAACCACCTACACCACTACAGCACCATAGCCAACCATTGGTCATTGTCGCCGCCGCCACCACCATCACCATAGTCTATCGCCTCCACCGCTGTCACTACCTCCACTTACACCACTAACAAAAATCTCAACAACTTATCGGCATGCTCACCGTCGCCAAATCCACCACGCTAACACTATCACGCTCACCATCGCTAGATCCACCATCACCGCCAGCAACTCTACCTGCACAACCAACAAAAACCATCCAACAATACCAAAACCACTCCAAACCACTACCACCACCACCACCACAAAGAGCATCAATACCACCACCACACCCCCAAGAAGATTCACAATCTTCTCCAGAATCTCACCACCGCAGCACCTCATCACCGCTACGAAACCACTACAAGCAGATTCGATCAGAGTTAGAGTTGGAGTTGACATCGCCACCGTTGAAAACGACAGCAGTATGAAAATCACCCGCCGTCTCAAATCTTCTTACACGGGATGACGTCGCCATCGCCGCCCGTGTCGTTGTGGTGTCATGTTGCAGTCGGGCCGATGACTCGTTGTCTCCGACGATAATTCGGTATTTTAAACAAAAAAAAAAATGAGCGAGAAGGGAGAGAGGAAAATTAGAGTTTGGGTGGATAGATGTTGGTATATAGATTAATTTTTTTTAAAAAAATATTATTATAAATATTCAAATGTTTAATTATGAACTGATTTTTGTAAAGATAAACTTTAAATTTGATTCTTGAAATTCGTGTCCTATGTAATTTCCACATTCACACATGGAATCTAATGCGAAGCCCATAGACGAGGCCCAGACATTCAGGGTTTAGGGTTTAGACTTCGATTCTTTCAGCTTCTGGCTTCTTCGTCATTCTCTATTCTCCAATCAGGTAAAAAGGAAAAAAACACTCCTCTCTTTCCCATACAACTAAATTCTTAGATTTATTGTGATTCTGAACTGGGTTTTTCTTATAATTGTACTTTTTATTGTTTTTGTTATAGATTTCAAATGGGAAAGAAGCGAAAACACAATGAAACCGAGGCTGCGGCCAATGTAAAGAAAGATGAAACTGCGGAAGAAAGGCCCAAAAGAACACTTCTGGGATGGAAAAACAATGGGGAAGATGATAAGAGCCAAAATGGTTCGCTGGGATTTAGAAATAAAGAGAAAGTTTTGGTCACTTGTTCCCGACGTATTAGTTTCAGGTTCAATTTTTCTTGTGTCCTCAATTTTTGCATACGCAGCAAAATTTATTGCATTCCAGCTTTAGGAATTTTATTGCCTAATTTATGTTTATGATTTCTATTTTTTTATTTCTTTGGCTGGGATTGTAGGTATAGGCATTTGATGTTGAACTTGGCAGACCTTTTACCGCACTGTAAGAAAGATAACAAGGTCGAGTCCAAAGAAAGCAAAGGTGCGACTTTGAATGAGCTAGTCGAGCTCAAGAGCTGCTCCTCTTGTTTGTTTTTTGAGGTAATTTTGTAATTCGATTAGTCAATTTGATTCTCTTTTAATTATTCAATGTATATTGAATCAATGGATCTTGAAATTTGTAAATTTCTATTTTCTATTGGGGTTTCGCTTGTGTCATAATTTTTTGTGAATATTTAACTTGCTGATATCCAATTCTCTTTGGTGATTATATAGTATAAATTTCTGGTTAGCCATATCTTCCTTGTCATGGGCTCACATGCAGTTTCTCCTTTTCATTTCAGTGTAGGAAAGGTAAAGACCTCTATCTATGGATGGCCAAGTGCCCCAATGGGCCATCTGTCAAGTTTTTAGTCAATGCAGGTATTGGGTGTTAAAGATAATTCATGCTGCTGATATGTAGCTCCGTATTGAATCCTGTATTTATAGTTCTTCTGATTTAACAACCATAAATTCTTTTGCTATGTTAATTATTGAAATATTATTCTCGTTCTAAGTCCACACGATGGAGGAATTAAAGCTTACTGGAAATCATCTGAAGGGTTCTCGTCCTATTCTGACATTTTCATCTAATTTTGATAAGAAACCCCACTGGCAGTTGTTAAAGGAAATGATCACACAGGTATGACCCCCACTATTCAAAGCACTATTCTTTGGACTGTTTTCTCCTATAAAGCACTTTATATTACTCTTATTAGCTTCTCACTTATATGCTCGAAAGTTTATAAGTAAAAATTAGACGCTCAGAGGAATATAACTAGATAATTGTTACTTGAATTGTTCATGGTACTATCTTTTCAGATCATATTATTAAAAGATTGTTATCTTAGCCCCCATTTGGGAAGAATTTATAAAATGTTTAATTTATAAATAGATAGAAATGAATGGTGGATAGTACTTGCGGTCCATTCAAATATTCAACAGGTTGCTTACTTTTTTTATCATTGGTTGCTCAATATATTTACCTGTTGCTCAGAGGTTCATTATGTCATACCTGAGTTATCTTCTAAAATTTTGCGTTCTTTTTTTCCTCTTCAGATATTTGGCACTCCGAAGGACCACAGAAAATCTAAACCTTACCATGATCATGTATTTGTTTTCTCAATTGCTGATGACCACATATGGTTCCGGAATTATCAGGTTGGTGATGGTGTGCATTCAGATTCTGATTTCTTTCACAATTGATTGTTGATTAGACGATTAGTTTTATGCTAGTTTAATTCAATGCTCACACACAGAGACATAATTGATACTTGATATAAAATTTAATGTGCAGCGAAAGCACATGCTTGCTTGTCCATAAAATATTGCATATTAATGCCATTATCCTTGCTTAAGAGTTTCTGGTATGCTAAACGTGTTGCTGGGTTTCTTTTGCCTTTGGAATCATGAAAGTTATCATAAGTGATGCTGATGGCACGTTCACACATTGTTGAGTATATATGTTCCTATGATTTTATGTTATAATTACAGCTAGTTTAGTTTTCTGTATTTTCTACTATACACTTTAGTATCTTCACATCTTCATAGGAATTTGTTTGGTTGTTGCATAGATTTGCACATCAAAGAATATTCTGAGTTTCTAACTTGACCTATTAAAGATCAGCAATACTATTAAACAGTAACATGACCCCCTCTGGTACTATCAATTTTTTTAAGTGAGTCTGCCCAATTTGCTCTCTTAAGTAGCATTTGGTGCCTAGGCTTGCACAATTTTCTTGTACGTTTCAATGCTAATACTAAAGTATTGATAATTTCCATGTTTACACTGGAAGATTTCTTAATTTGTCTATGGTTAAAAGTTTCAGCTTCCTGTCTCTTTCACTCTTTCTCTAAGGAAGTCAATGTTGCTAATAAGCTCAAAGATTTGCATCAGCATGTGCTAGTGGTTTGGGTTCTTATGAGCTATAAGGTTTATGGAAAACTAACATTTTTTGTGGAGAGAAGTTGTAAAAGAAGAATCCTCTTTTCAAACCCTTCCCTCCTTCCCACATCCCACAAAACAAAGAGAAAATGCATTGTGCAAGTTATAAAAAATCATATAATTTAGGTTGCCAAAACGGCTACACGACAAAGAGACTCATATTAGGTTTTTTTCTCAGTTCGAGATTTTTAATAGAATTAGTTTCATATCATATTTCTAAAAACCCATTTTATTGTCTTTTCTTTTGGTGCAGATATCTTGTCCTCATAGCGGAGGACAAAAAATAGACCATGGCGACTTAGAAAAGATGACACTAGTTGAGGTTTGTATCTGAGTCCTCACTCAATGACGGGATAAACGTGTGTAGTCTAGACTTTAATCCATCTAACTCTTGTGGATAGGTTGGTCCTAGGTTTTGTTTGAACCCAATCAAGATATTTGGTGGGAGTTTTGGAGGTCCAACACTATATGAGAATCCATTTTATGTTTCGCCAAACCAGGTTAGCTCTTCTAGCATTAATTTTTTTATTCAAGTACTTTATGTTCTAGTACAATTAACTTCTTCTTAGCGCTCAATGAATTATTTTGATGCTATAGCATACACAATACACACAATAATCAGCTGTTGTGTGAAGGCATCTCTTGAAGCAAGTGTTTGCTATTCACTTCTTAATGTCTTTCTCTTGCACGTGCTTACAGATTCGATCATTAGAGAAAAAGCAGAAGGCCGGAAAATATGCAAAGAAAGTTAAAGCCAAGACAAGAAGGAAAATGCACGAGATGGAAAATCCCTTGGAGGTTAATGAATTTGCAGATATGTGGAAGGAATGATATTTGCTGATTCTACCCTGCAACAAACCCCGAGAGAGAAGGTATCTCTACTAAGCATCATCATGTTGTATTCGCCCCTTTTAAAGTTTTATTTAAGTTTGTATACTTCGTTTGCTTCACATTTACTTGCCGGTGGACAATTATTACTTTGAGTTGGAAAATGTTCATTTGGCTACTTGGACTACTTTCGGATAATTTGTATTTCTGAATTCTGATCAACAAGAAGGATAGATAAAACTGAAGACACGATGGTGCTGCTCTTTTAGATAACAACTGCTTGCTTATAGAAATGACAGAGCTATAGCTTATCGGCTGAGCTCAATTTAAACATGGCCTAAGCCTGATGTTAGAGTCGAGCAGAAAACATCCCATTTGACGATGACCTGGTGAAGAAGAAAAATTGTAGCACGGAGTAACGGCAGTTAATTTTAAACATAATTCTCTTCAAATTTACATTAATAGTAATAGTATCAGGTAAGTGAATTCCATAATGTTACGTTGAAATGTGAGAGAGAACATCCAATCGTGGCTTGAAAAAGGAAGGAACGTGTCAAAATAAGAAAGCAGAGATAAGCTACTGCACATCTGATCATAATCTCTCTCTCTCTCAATTATGGGACAACGGTCCTATCTCGTACCCTCCACCTATCCTTTGTCTACCTAATTCTTAACCGGTAAATATACAAAATTTTATGGTAAAACATTGTATCATGGTCACGATTTATCTACTCCGCCGCCGCCTCCCTAAAACGTTCTGGAATATGTAGTAGTTACAATGATGAAATTGCAAAAGAAAATCTAATGTAATACAAAAGGATAATTAGCATATAACGTTTTCACTTTTCAATGTTATTGTGGAAAACGTTCTTACCTTTCAAATATTTATTTATTTTTTTTTTTTTTACATTTTCACCATTATTTTCAACTTTCTTACGCAAAGGTAATTTCATTTATTTTCTCAATCAAAAATTATGAAATGATGAATACATTTCTCTTTAAATAAAATAGAAAGGAAAAGGAAAAATTAATTATAACCACAATTCCATTTTTTTTTTTTTATAAAAACGCAAATGAGTTTTAAATAAATTATTAAAAGGATAATTAGTACATAATGTCTCTATTTTTCACCATTTTTGCAAAAAAGTCCATATCTTTCATTTTTTCTTTGTATTTTCACATTTAATTACATATTTGATTGCGCAAGTCATCATTTTTATTCAATTTCTCAATAAAAAAATTGTGAAATAATGAATATACCATTATACTTAAATAAAAATAATATATATTTTTTTAATTTTCAATTCTTTAATAATTTATTGGGAACTTATTTGCAATTTTTCTAAAAAATTGGGACTATGGTGCAATTAATGGTTTTTGTTTTTTTTTAAATTTAAATATGAGGGTATATTCGTCATTTCACAACTTTTTATTGAGAAATTGAATGAAAATTTATAGAAGTGATGGTTTGCTTAATCAAATGTTTAATTAAGTGTGAAAAATTCAAAAAAAATAAAAGGTATGGACTTTTTTTTGCAATAATAGTGAAATGTAGGAACATTATGTAATAATTATCTTTTTAATAATTTATTTGAGACTCATTTGTATTTTTTTTAAAAAAAATTTGGGACTATTATTACAATTATTTTTTGTTTTCTTTTGTTTTATTTAAAAAGAATGGTATATTCTTCATTTTACAATTTTTAATCGAGAAAATTGATGAAAATGACATTTTGCGCAATGAAATGTGAAAATAATGGTGAAAATCTCAAAAAATAGAAGGCATGGACATTTTCCACAACAACAATGAAATGTGAGGACGTTATGTGCAAATTACCCAATACAAAATTATCAACATTTGATTAAAAGTCGTAGTTTAAGAAAGAAAAAACAGGAATACTGTCAGTTTCTTCTTCTTCGTTTTTGTTGCTTTTTATTTATTTATTTCATTAGGTGAAAAATGACCCGACGATAGAAAAGGGCGAGAGTAGATAACCCAGAAAATAATTAAAAAAATGCAGAAAATGATAGATAGCACATCCTATCATCAATTTGTCATTTTTTCTATTATGTCTCAAATGTTAATTTATTATAGAGTAGTTTTCACTGTTAAATTTTTTTTTTTCGAAAGTTGTATACTTTTTGCTTTTAAGCTTTTAATTATTATTTCCAAGTCTTATGTACGATACTCTTGCTAATTTTAATCAATTAAATTTCATATGCACGATAAAAAATAGCGACTCCTGCCAGATTCTTCTTAGACGCACAAATTTCATAGAAGAAATATTCTCGAGGGTTTTTTACAGAGGGGGTTATCCGGAGCGATCGACCAAAATATTGTAGAACAATCAAGAATTGATGTGGAGACTTGAGGAATTCATCAAAATGTTAAGAAAAATATATAAAGTAATAAAAAAAGTTAACGTTTGAAGCTACCGCTACATGATAGGGACAATGAATTATCGATCTCAAACATAATAATAATTCACACTCTCCTTGTCACTATCAAGAGTTGCAAGTTTCGTGCAAACCCAAACGAGAGGAAGGCACTTTTCATTTTTGAAAGCAAATAGATTAATATTCTAGAGAGTATGTCAAGGTTTTACGCGTTTCCTCTTGTACCTAATTGTTTACTTAAACACGCTCAGTCACAACTCACAGGAAACTCGGTAGTGCCACGATTGAAGTCAATAAGAGATTGAGCTTTTGTTTAGTTCCATTTTTTCAAAAACTCATTTTTAATCACATTTTTAATAAAATAATTTTACATGTAAATCGAAAAAAATCTCTTCTTTTTTAACCGCATATTTTCCTACAAATCACTAATTCAAAATGCATTTTCTTTATAAAATGGGGCTCAAACAATGGCTGAATTTTCTTCCCAATTTGAAAAGTTAAAAATTGATTAATTTACTGGAATCCTGTTGCATTTGGCGTTATAGCTTGATAGAGAAGTCCGGATAAGTCAATAATATGCACATACATTATTTCCATTTTTGAATATTTGAAAACATGATACTCTGTCATCGCATACGCTTTGTTTCCCTCTTACCATTTCGAACGTCAAGATAGCACATTTTGAATGATTTGAGATTCGAAGTTTCGTAATTTAATTGAATGGTCATATTATATATACATATAGACTTGTCTCATTGAAGTCTTTCCCTGACTAGATTATATGTACCTATAATTCGTCATATGTTGACTTGTGTTACGTCATATCATGTATTTCAATTACTATAAAAAGTCCAATTATCACATATTTTCAGCATTATAATAAATCAAAGTAAAATTATTCAATTGCGATTTATAACGTCGAAGACTAGCATGTTTAATGCAGCATATTATCATCTATGTTTGGGTGGGAACGAAGCCCAAAGAATAGATTTTAATAAGGTAAAGAGCCAAAGAAAATTTAGGTTAAGATTGTATCTTAGAAAAGGTAATCTTATAATATTTGAACTTTATTTAAGAAGTACTTACAGTAATAATAAAAACTAACCTTTCTCGGTCGAGTCCGTCGCACAAGGCTTGTCTAGTGCGGTTTATCTCTCATGTGTGGCTTGCGGGCTATTGCACATGGAGCGAGATTTACCCAGTGCGCACTCACGAGCAGCGGCTGCGGGTTCCTACGTAAAAAAAGAAAAAGAAAGTAATACTAATTATTGACAATATTTGTATTTTGCACTTGTTTAAGCGACCGCGAAGGTTCAAGTTGCTCAATAAAGTTGGAATTCAAATTGAATAATTAAGTCCCTGTTCGACTCTCTTCAAATTAAAATTCTTTATTTTTTATATTCATTTTCAATTATACATTCATACAATCATTGTTCTAAAAAACGTAAAGCGTGATTAGACGTGAAGATGAATCTTTAAGCTTTACGAGTTTAACCGAGCATAGGCGAGGCTTAGGAATAATTTTCCTTCGTCTTATTTTTAATATTTAATCATTTTAAAAATCATTTAATAAATAAAATAATACATATCGAATATCTATAATTATAAAATATCATAATACTTAATAGTTCATACCATTAGTCAATTATTCAATTATCAAGTTTTCAAAATGTAAAATTAGAATATTTATCATAATTTTAATTTTCAACTAGACAAATTCTACTTAATATTTTTATAAAAACTTCTTACGTGCTTTTTTTTTTTAAAAAAAAAATTTTAAAAATTAATAAGTGAAAGTTAAATAAAATACTTTAAAAAAATAAAACTAATAAAGAACGCACAGGGAAGATGAAAGAGAAGAAAAGATTCAACCGTTTAGGAATAAAAAAAAAAAAGGTCTAGACGAGAAGTGAGACGTTTTGCTCGAACTTCGAGTTTAGATGCTGCATATGCGCAATCTAGACGAGATTTTTAGAACACTGCACACATTAAAATATTGTGTACATAAACTTAAAACTCTTTCATACTTTTTAACAACACATCTCCAAAAATATCACCATACAAAATATCATTTTTCTTTAATTTATCCTTATAATAACTATCAAAAAGGGATAAAGATGGACCAACGATGTCATCTAGTTTGGTAGGGGTGCATGACATTATAAGCATAAAAAATATTTTAATGGAAATATGGACAGCTTCTCGACTTTCGTACTTCTTGCACCACTCCCCTAATTATAAATGGGTTATGTTGCCCCCATGACACATCTCCAAGTAGTAAAAGGAGAACGTGGAAAAACTTCATCTTTTCTTGAGGCGTCGAGTCAAAGGTTCGAATCCTGAAATATGAATTTGACTGCAAGTGTACAAACAGCCTTCCACCATGTACCATTGTAGGCATGACCTGCGATTTAGCTAATTCACCAAGGCTCAAGGCAAGGCAGGTGGAGGCCGCAAGGATGTGGCTCATCCTTTTTATAAATGGGTTATGTTACATTTACACTCTTTTTTTTACCTAATCTTTTATCTAAACTCACAATAGGATGCGGGGATCACACATTTGAGAGTTTTATTTACGCGGGCCCCTCACGCATGTGAGAGGGTGGCACATTTTTGGTAACCCCAATTCGGTACAAATAGAATTATCCATTATAAGTAGAACTAGCCAAATAAAACCACCACTTCACACACAGTGATTCTGTCGTTCATTTCTACTTGAATCTTAAACATAATAAGTTTGCCATTTTTTGGTCTGAATTTGCATGGCAGCTCGTTTGTTGTCGTACGAGGTAGCTGACCTCTGTCTTGGGAAGCCGCCGCTGCCGTCTCTCTCCATCTCCGCCACAATCGGCGACGCCGTGGCCACTCTCAAGGGCTCTGAGGATAATTTCATCAGTGTATGGAGCTGTGATCACTCAAAAAGCAATTTAAACAGTAATGACTGTTTTTGTATTGGCAAAATCTGTATGGTTGATATAATTTGTTACCTTTGTAAAGAAGAGAATTTGTTCTCTCCATCTTTGGTTCTTCAATCTCCTGTTTCTGTTTTGCTGTCAAAAGTTAAGGGACTGGTTAGGCACGTGGAACCCTCTTCTAGGTATTGGATAACTCTCTCTCTCTCTCTCTCTGGTTCTTGTTTGTTTCTATCTTTTGGATTTCATGGATTTTTAATTTTATTATAATAATATAATATTGAATTTTTAAATATGGATTTGTATTATTTTGCTTAATTCTTGAAAACAAGATTAATTTTGCACCGCTTAAGCTTTTAGATCATCGTTAATATAACCAAGAATCTTATTATTTTTGCAGTTTACTTGAAGTGATTGATCTGATGCTCCAAGGTACTCAAAATCTTGTTGTCCCCATAAGGAGCAATTCAAAAAGAAAACAACTACAAAAATCTTCATCAACAATTCACAACGGCTGTGAATTCTGTTGGCTAACACAAGAAGAGAAGATGTGATTAGATTCCTTCTCTGTTCAATTGGGCTATTCTCTCCAATTCCGACGATTTCGATAGACACTCTTGGCATAATAAGCACTGATTTCTTGGCCATTGGTTACCATTCCCCGGCAGCTTCGGCCGTGGGGGCCATTTCTCGCTCACTCGTGGATCAAACTTCAGTGGCAGTGGTTGATGATGATGGGATTTTGATTGGTGAGATCTCTCCATCCACCCTCGCCACCTGTGGCGCGGCGGTGACGTCTGCCATAGCTACCCTTTCAGCTGGAGACCTCATCCCCTACATTGACTGTGGAGGTCCCCCCGAGGAAATCTCTAGGGATGTTGAGGCAAGATTGAAGAAGAGAAATTTAGAGAGAATGTTGGACAAATTCATGACCATTACTTGTGAGCCTCATATNACTTGCCATCCCCGAGGACAACAATGAGGCCGAAGTCAGGACGATATAGCAGATTGAGCAGCTACTCGGCACGAATGGTGAGAAGGGCAGAGGCAATAGTGTGCCATCCGGGAAGTTCATTGGTGGCAGTGATGGTACAAGCTATTTCACATCGAGTTAATTATGTTTGGGTTATTGAAGATGACTGCAGTGTAGTTGGAATTGTCACATTTTTTAACATGTTAGAAATTTTTCGAGAAAATTTAGAATCTGTCATCTGAAAATTGAGGAACATAGGAAGAGCGGACCATTGTCGACTTGTCTTGTATAATTTACTTGTGAGGTTTAATGATTTTCTAATCAAGGACCTGTCTTATATAATTTGCATTTTCAATTGCTTTTGAAATTTTTGGTAGTATCAAATAAAAGTCACAGAAATCATTGGGGTACTTCAAATTTAACAGTTTAAAAATTTTTGCTTTTGCTTTCTTTAAAGTAAACACAGTTAGAAGCTTCTTAACCTCAGCTAAACACTAATTGCTGGGGTTCGTTTTATTTTCTATCGAAATGTCACAGATTAATTAGTAGTGTCAATAGACCATCTTCTATCCTCGTGCATCTCTTTATATGATTTATGTGAAATGTCTCGTTTTATTCCATGAACTTAAGCTGGCGGTGTCATCGCAGCTGGTACAGAACTATCTTCTATCTCATGAATCTCATCCGGTGACGCTTGCAGCTTGCAAAAGACTATGTTCCATCCTGTGCTTTCAATTAGTAGCGTCATTGCAACTTGGATAGAACCATTGTCTATCCTGTGCACCTCCTCGAGTGGCGGTGCCGCTACTTGCAGGACGTCTTCTATCTTGACGCTTCATATACCTGTGGTGCGGGTTCACTTACTGCCCTCTTGTATGTAGTCGTGGCCCCACCTTCACCATGTAGCTTTTCCTTGAGAATAATGATATCCAGCACTATTGGTACTAAAACGTCTGTTTAAGTGATTACATTTCATAGAATAAATAAAAGGAATCATGTGACTTTTCATTTAAGTGAGTCTATAATTCAATATCATGCAATCGTCATCTAAACTAATATTTGATACAAGTGATGTTGGCTCCTTCTTTTAGGCTGAGGAGGATGAGTTTTAAGGAGAATGGATTAATAATGGGCTCAATGGTTTCCTGAGAGTGGAACCAAAGAAGAATGAATTAATAATGGGCTTATTCCTTTCTAATGAGAATACAAGAAGCAGCATTACAACAATGTAATATCCGTAGAAAGATTTATAACTGAATCATCTAAAAACCAGAGAATGAGATGGAGAGGTAATAGAGCAATGCACTTCAACATGAAAGAAACGGCAAGGAATTATCATAAGAACTATTGTTGAAGTACAGCGTTCTGGCCGGTCCAAGTTTTGAAAAACATCAACACAAAGGGGGAAAAAAAAGTATAAAAGCATTTCTCCATGTGCAACTGAAGTGTCAAGTCAATTTTGGTGCATTTTTATATAAGAACTTTACACCATTTATGTTGCCATCTTTTCTCTCACTTTTTCTTATTTTTACACCATCCCAAAACTTTTTCTCAAATATACATTCTTCCAAAAATCACTATTATAAAACTCATTTTAACAAAAAAAAAAAAAAAATTTGGATCAAATTGAGCATAAGTTCTTTCTTTACCTAAGTTAAGATTTGAACAAATTCATAAATATGAAAAAAGTATAAATAAACTGAAGATTGCAAATGATAATTATTTGAAGTATCGATGTGATAAGCTTGAACAAAATTTAAGCATGACAAGATTTATGATATTGATGAGCACAAGTTATTTCTGCGAATTATTAGAAAATGTTTGCTAGAAGACAACAAAAAGGTGATTGAAGTTTTATACTATATAAAATGATGAACTATTTTTCAAATGTGTGGATTGCTTATAAACATTACCGACTATATTCAATTACAATTATTTCTTATAACATTATTGGCTATATTCATTTACGTTACAGTTGCACTTGC
>CAIGRP010002778.1:0-21512 GCA_903798385.1 Fraxinus cuspidata
TGATGTTGCTATAAACCATTTAAAACGGATATGAATTTAACAATTAAATATTTGTTGGATTATCAGATCTAATATAAGCAGACCAGGTTCATATCCGATTCATTTACAACCCTATATGTCTAACTGGGTAAACGGTGCGTGAGATGAGGCAAATTAATTTCAAAATTAAGTTTGTTATCAAACAAAAATAAAAGATTTATGATTTATCACAAGTTGTTCTTATAAAAAAAAATACTAATTAAAGACATAAAAAAAAAATAATAATAATAATAATAAAAAACAAATAAACGAGACGATAAATGGGGCAATGAATCTGCCACCATCCCGTCCAGTCTTGTCACATCCCGCTTTAATCGGATATGAGGATGTGATAGGGTGACAAAAAAATACTTAATGAGACGGGATTGAGAATGACCGACTCGTTCTATACTTGCCGTGTTACCATTCCTAGTGTGTGAAATGAAGAAATCGGGTGGCGCCTTTCTAGCCAAAAATGTATAAAATAATTGTTTAAATGTGAACGAGGTGTGATTGCGCGCAGAGAGAGAGAGAGAGAGAGAGAGAATTGTTGATGAAGATTTCTTAATTGTTTAAAACTAGAAATTATAATCATAGTTGCAGTATAATTATGATAATTTAAGCCAAACAGCGAACTATACATTTTACGACACAAAATGCCAAAGTTTGACTTTTGCGTTCCATCTCGAATTACACTCTTGTCCTTAAGCAAGTTGCTTTAACCATCAATTATTGCACCATAATAGTATCATTATTATTATATTAATAATTTCCCTAAAATCAGAGCACTATTAAACAACAAATACACAAGTGCATTTATAAACTCCTAAAATTGAAAAAATATTTACCCAATCTGGAAAAAAAAAAACGCAGAAGTCATATAGTTTTACATTTAAAATATCTAATTTTTAAAATTTTCAGATTTTGATATATTATATAAACTGTTAGAAATCCCTATCAATTTACTTTCATACGAAAAAAACAAAATTTTTAACCAAGGATTTGTGCTTTCCGTTATAATAATTTTTTTGAAACCAATGCAAAGGTGGTATAGTTTAACCATAAAAAAACCACTCATTTTTTTTTTGTTCTGAAATTTTTAGATTTTATTATGAATAATTTTACCATTGAAAAAGTCTATTAGTTTTTTTTACATTTTTTCATATGAAAAAAACGAATTTTCAATTCAGCACCCGGGATACAAGGGTAGGAGTTCACACACCCTCTCACGTGAGGTGGGCGGGACCCAACTCGATAAAAAAGTAAAAAAAAAATTACCCCATCCCCTGTGTGAGTTGTTGGTAGGTGAACTCTTATCCAGTACACCCAACATTTCCCTTCAAAACTCCTGCTTGAATTTTTAATTAAATAAACCATAAATGATTGAAATTATATTGCCTAGACATGACTAGGTTCTTTTTCTAAATCAAACACATCTTAGCCCTTGTTTGGTGCCATTATCTTAAAACGTTTTTTTACTACAATATCATTTTTAACCACGCATTCAAAAAATAAAATATTCGTTATGTAAAAGTCAAATTCCTTCATATTTTTTAACCACACATTCTTCTAAAAATATTATTCCAAACTCTTTATTTTTTTTTTTGTGTGAAATAATAGGCATCGAACATGGGTTTAATAATCTTAGAATAATGCTAAGTGTACATTGTGAGGTTGACATCATTGTATACGTCTCATTGGAGTTCAAAAAGTTACAGGCGAGAAAGTGTTTTTTTACCATTCAACGATGTGTTATCACATGGCACAGTGTAAAGAATAATGTACATATGGCATGATTGATAATTTTATTATAAATTCTCATAATACTCACAAAAGATAATATATAATGAATGCAGCTCCAAGATATTCTTTATTTATAAATAACATTTTATACATTATAGAGAATATCTTTAAATATATAGAGTTAAAAAAAATTTATGCACTTTAACAATGCTCTATATTTTGACTATTTATTTTGCCTTTTTCAATAAAATTCATTGATCTCTTCTCTTATTTTAGCATCGTTTGGGCTCCATTTTAATGTGACTTTTTGAGAAAATGTATTATGAAATAGATTATGTGGTTAAATATAAGAATTTTTTTGGATTTACGTATAATATTATTTTGCCCCTGTTTGATGGCCATTATTTCAAATTTTTTTTAAGGTTTTGAATATTGAGTTTTTGGAGCATTTTTGGTAAAAAAATAGAGAAAAAAATTTAGGTTTACGTGCAAAATATTTTATTGTGTAAATATGTAATTGAAAGCGAGTTTGAAAATTAAAGATTGTTGTTTTAAAGGAAGACAAACAAGAACTTTATTGATAAATGTGATTGAAAATAAGAAAAAATGAATTTTTTGGATAATTGAACTCAAACATGGACTTAACTTACCATAATTTTTAATATCAATAATCAATTAATTTAGTTTGAATAGTTTAAAAAGTATAGGCCCTATTTGGTTGGGATTAAAATCAAAATTTTAGTAAATTTTGATAAAATTTGATTAAATGTGTAGTTGAAAAATTATGAATCCCATGAAAAGTGTGGTTAAAATTAATTGTTGACTTTGATTTGAAATAATAATTGAATTTTAATCCAAATCAAACGAGGACATATTATTGAAGTATGCGACTTATTAAATGTAATCATTGTACATTAAACCCATTTTTTATAACCATTATTTCAAATCTCTTTAATTCATATTTATTTTCAATTACACTTTCACTTAATAAAATATTTTGCATATAAACTTAAAATCTTTCGATACTTTTAATCATACATTCTCTAAAAAATCACTATTCAAAATTTCATTTTCTTAAAATAATAGCAGGGGCTAAGAGTAGAAAATGAGTCTGACTTTCTAAGTTTGAGAAGCCAAACTTACTTTATATTCTAAAAAGTTAAAATATGGTGTCTCTTGAAACTTTTTTTTAGCATTAGCTCTTTAAAATAAAGAACATTTTATATTTAGAGAGTAATTAGGAGATGTTACTCTACAAATTTACTTAGCCATTGTTTGGACTCAATTTTAATTTTAATGTACTTTTCTCCTTCTTCTTTTCAATCATACATTATTCAATAAAATAATATTACACGTATTCTTCAAAAAATTGCTATTTTAAAATATAATATTTTTTTTCAAAAATTCATTAAAACGGAGCCAAAATATAACGCTTATGAAATAAACCACCCAAACACATCTTCAATTCATATTTGGTCCTTATTTGGTGGAAATTAATATCATAATTTTAATTTAAAATAAAGTTAACAATTAATTTTAATTATACATTTTATGAAATCTACAATTTTTTAATAACAAATTTTATTAGAATTTATAAAAAATATTATTTTAATTCTCCCTCCTCCCCCAAAAAACATTTAAGCCTCAAGTATAGGCATTTTTAACAGGATTTGTACAGTTATTGGCATTTTTTTTCCTTCCAATGCAAACCCGCCAAATTTATTTCTTGTCAAATTTTTGTCGGTATCCTATTGGCCTTTTTTTTTCCTTCCAATGCAAACCCGCCAAATGTATTTCCTGTCAAATTTTTGTTGGAAATGGCTGTACTTAGCATTGTTCCCCAAAAAAGGGCTTAACGTAAATTTTAACTTATCTAACGCGATTAGAGTTTTATTAGAATTAAATTACCTGAAATATTTTAATTAAATGAGCATTTCACGTACACGACGAAATCATACCACCCAAACACGGCTCCCCCAAAAATATTCCAATCTCTCTCCCCGAAACCAGAATTTCTTTCTCTATATCTTCTCCTGCTTGGATGGAGGTGAGAGCCTCCATCGAAAGCAAATTCCGTATGTATAACTATAAATATACATGTATACATCAAAACCCCTAATTTTGGGGAAAAAAAAAAAACTGAAAAATTGAAACTTGCTCGGAATTGAAGAGAATTGTTTAGAGATTCAGGAAAGATGTTTACGTGGAGTATTGCAAAGTCGGCGGAGGCGATGTTCTCCCGGTGGGCGATAAAGAGGTTGTGTAAATTCTTGTTGAAGAAAAAATTAGGAAAATTTATACTGGGAGATATTGATCTAAATGAGCTAGATATCCAGCTCAGCGCCGGCACCATTCAGCTCTCCGATCTCGCAATCAACGTCGACTATATAAACCAGAAGGTGTGATTTTTTGTTTTAATTGTCGTTAGTTTGAGGTGAACTTGTGGGTAATTTGTCCATAACGTAATAGCATGGGGTTTGTTTTCTACTTGGAATAGCATGTACTTTATTAAACTAAGTTTCATTGACTGTAAGTTAAATTACTCGTTGATTAATTTGAATGGAGATTAGCATGACTGCATGGTGATTCTGCAGTTAATTCATACGCTAAAGTAGTTGATGTAATGTTGATTTTGATTGAGTTTGAACTTCATTCTTTTCTTCTCTCTTCCTGTCTTTTTATAATTCTCCGGGTGGGTGGTTGGATTTGCACACTCTTATAGAGAATTTTGTGTTCCTGGATGATTAAAATTTGAAACGTGATAATTATTTGACAAACTGGGAGCTTTTGAGAGTTGATAATTAAATAGAAGAAATGATAGTAAGGGGTAAATGATATTGGCAATTCAGAATATTCAAAATTGTGAATCAGTTGTAACATTTGTTATAGACCAGGCACACTCCATTCCCCCCCACCCCCATCCTGAGGCTTATGCAAACAATTGTACTACCTTTACATCTCTTTTATTTTTCAGTTCAATGCAGCAACTGTTTCTGTGAAAGAGGGATCTATTGGCTCATTAATGGTAACTATGCCTTGGAAGGACGGTGGTTGTCAAATTGAGGTGGATGAACTTGAGATAATGCTCACTCCTCGTGAGACAAATATTTTTCAAGATGAATCAGAAACTAGTAGTTCCTATCAAAGTAACAAGAATAATCTCAGCCATCATTTTAGAAAGCTTGAGAATGATGCAGTTAATGGAGAATTGGAAAATGCTTCTGTTGATGTTCATGAAGGAGTTAAAACCATTGCCAAGATGGTAAAATGGTTGTTGACTAGTTTTCATGTGAAAGTTAAAAACCTGATTGTAGCGTTTGATCCCTCTACATGGGAAGAAAAGAAAGAAGGATTATGCAGAACTGCAGTACTTCGAATTTCTGAAGCAGAGTGTGGAACACAAATTTCTGAAGATGCTTCTCCTAGCAGTGGAAACGTACTACATAACTTTCTTGGTTTAAGTCAATTGACAAACTTTGTAAAATTTGAGGGAGCAGCTATTGAATTACTACACATGGATGATGTTGATCAGACACCTCCTCAATGTTCTTCTGTGACACCTTTTGGTGATTGGTTTTCAGGAAACCAGTCATTTGGTTCCATGAATACAATTATTACTGGGGAAAAAGGAGGTTTTTCTGGGAATCTTAAATTAAGCATACCTTGGAAAAATGGTTCTTTGGACGTCCGCAAAGTGGATGCAGATGTTCATATTGATCCTCTAGTATTAAGAATTCAGCCTACCACCCTCAGATATGTCATTAGTATTTGGAATTTGTTTAAAGGTATGGGTGTAAAGAGTGAAGGTCATAGTGGAGCATCGAATAGCCATTCATCAAATCTGGACTCTTGTCTACTGGCTTTCTGTAAGGAGCCATTAGGCAATGAAGGCTTTGTTACTGGATGCAGTCCTCGTGCAGAGAAAGAATTCGCAACAGATGCTCTGCTATCAGAGTCACATCTTATATCAGATTGGGTGAGTAAAAAACAGAAAGACAAAACTGAAGAAGAACCAGACTTTGGGGCAAGGTTAGTACCCAATTTGGCATTTTAATTGGTTGTATATAATAAATAATTTAGCCCCTCTTTGGTGTAGCTAAAAATTCAGATTTTTAGTAGATTTTGATAAAAATTGAAGAAATGTGTCGATGAAAAGTTGTGAGTCCATAAAATGTGTGGTTAAAATTAATTGTTGACTTTGACTCGAATTTTAATCTCCTATTACATTGCACCCAACAAGGCTTAATAAGATTGCTTTTTAATGCAGTGCAATGAAGTAGAGGTTATATATGTTCTAAGTGTTGCACCTTCTGCATGTTATATGTATCTATTAACATCTAATCCTCACCCCACTGAGAGACGATTAAAGAAGTGAAAAGGACATAAAGTGAAAAAGTGAATTGAATAAAAGCACTTTGCTAAGAAAATTTCTCTTGAACCAGTAGTCATATTTGAAAAAAAAAAAAAAAAAAAAAAAAAAAAAAAATGGAAACTACTAGTGATGCATCTAAATTATTTCTCAAATTTCACTTATTTTATAATTATTTTCACATCTGCTGGTTCAAGATATTCAATTAATGATTGAATCATCTTTATGCATTGGCTCTTCATAATTCCAGACTCTCTCCCTCTTTTTTCTTTCAATAAACCACTGTTGCTGTTGATGTTTAAAGAAACCATATCTATAGTTGTCCATTGGAAGCAAAACCTTCTATACATTATCTTTAATTTGTCTTTAAATTTTACTTCTTTAATCTCATTTGGTTTCAGGCGATACTAAAATATTGCCTGCATTTGTAACTGATTTATTTGCAGCATGGACCAGTTCTTTGAATGTGTTGACGAACTGAGAAATTCACAGTCTGCTTTAGGGAACAGTGGTGTGTGGAACTGGACAGGTTCTGTGTTCAGTGCAATAACTGCTGCATCAAACCTTGCCTCTGGATCTTTACATGTTCCCTCTGGTATGTGCTTCACTGAATATATGTAATTTGTTTCGTTCTTTTACTTTTTTCATATGAGGACCTGCGGCCGCACTTAGTTTTGATTCTTAGAGTGTCGATGCTACAATTTTTCCTTGGCAATCGCGGAAATGTTCATTTGGTAGATCAAAGGTGGAGTTATTAAAGATAAATGGTGAGAAGTGGTGCGATTAAGACGTTCCAAGCATGATTTTTTAGAATTACATGGTTTCAATCAACATATCCAATTGATTCAACTATCAAGCCTATCAATGGAGTAATGGACCCAAGGAAGTTTGGACCACAAACCTCCTTAGTTAATTAATGAATTAGTCTTGGTGAATTTTATGCCTTTCTCTCTTTCTATTGAATCAGGATTACATTATGGAAATCCATAAAATCAGGTTGGCTAGTGTCTGGTTAAAAAAACTGAACAACTTGGTTATACCTCGTGTTCCTTGTTTTAAACAAGGGATATAACACCCTCAGATGCTGTTGCATTCTAGAGATGGAAGTTTCCACAGTTGAGGCTTGAACTCTTTAAAGTTATTATTCAAAGACATTTCCCATTTTTGTATTTTAGGCGACCCCAAATTTTTTTGGGAATAAGACTAGAGCATGTAGACACATACTTCTTATAGGTACGCTCATATGCCCAAATAAGACCCCCAACACGCTCTTAATTTTTTGCTGTTCCCACTTTCCAATCTTTGTATTTTGACTGGAAATGAATCTGATAGCACTCTATTGTCCAAAGTACGTTTTTAGAGGATGTGTATTGACTTGGAAGTTTATGGCAAATCCACGTGCTTATAGAGCACGCTGTTTAATATATTGGTTTATAATCCTACAGCTGCATGAAAGTTTCATTGTCTGAGAAACTAATATGTTTTTCTTCCTAACCCTTGGTGCAGAACAGCAGCATGTTGAAACCAACTTTAAGGCCACGATTGATAAAATATCTCTCCTTTTCTCATTCACTGATGAAGACCAGAAGGATTCCTGGAATGCGAAAGATGCTCAGGCTAATGATGATCATCAGTTTCATTATTTATGTGCAAAGTTCACAGATCTATACTTTATCTTCCAGGTAAATTATCGCTGGGCAGATAGTTCTCTTTCCTTTTTCTCCTCTCGATCTACATTAATTTTTCTACATTTACATAGTATTCCACCACATTAACGGCAATATCTTGGCAAGATGAGCAGGCACGTCCTCGAGAAACTAATTTTGAAGCGACAGTGTATCATATCGAACTAGTTGATCACTTTTGGGCTAAGAATGACTCGATGGATGTTAAGTTTCATGGTCACGATGGCAATTTGGAAAGTCAGATGGTTTTGATCCAAAAAATGCAAAATGGCGTTCAAAGCACTCTCCAAAATTTTTGTGCAGCAAGCAAAGATGGTTTCAATCATCCTTATGATTGCAGTGCTGATTTCCTGCCGAATATCCAGAACATGGATGGTTGTTGTCATGTGGCAAATCGAAAAGAAGTAATCAGTGTAACTTTTCTCAAAACCTCAGGTGTCGGTCAGGGCCAAATCACGATGAACTCACTATCTTCTGATAGCTCACTTATGGGGCCAACATCTTTTTCCTTGAAGCTGCCCCGATTTATTATCTGGGTGAATTTTGGTTTACTTAGCACGCTGTTAAATTTTATGAAAGAAATGGAAAATTGTATTGAAACAAAGAGCGTAGGGAATTCTTATGCATCCAAGTTGCAAACCAACAAATTTTTGGGGGAGTCTAGAAAAGAAAGTCTGAGGGGTAATGTATTCCTCCAAGATGCAAGGATAATACTATGTTTCCCTTTCAAGGGGGGTGAATATTTTAATAGCTACATTTCTTGTAACCAGTTTATTGCTATTGACTTCTATTCGCCAACCCTTGGAGGGAAAGAAGTTCGAGCTGCTAAGCCAATGCCTGTCCCCACTATTTCCAAGAAAAGATATGTTGTGGCAGCATCATGCTCCCTACATTTAAATTTTCCTGACCTTCATGTCTACTTCATTACCGCAGCCTCGAAAAAGAATGTTGAAAGTGAATTCTGCAGTGGGCTTGAGCCCAGCTTTTCTGTTGATAAGATTATGTCTATTGCTCAAGGAACCGGCTGTCAGTCAGTCATTAGTATGTTTTGGCAGGAGGGTATCAGGAGTGTTCCAGGTATGGCAAAGAAAGCCAAGCTTTTCGCGGAGAATACAAAGAGAGAAGATAACTTTATGGGAAGGGACCGTGAGTTTGCTTCTGTGACCACTGTTAAGAATATGGCAGACTTTGATACTTATACTAAACCAGAGATTATTTCAAGCTCTAGATTTATTTTGCATGCACATCTATCTCCTGTTACAATCAATCTTGCCAAATCTCATTATGAGAACTTACATGATCTCGCACATCAGGTGATCAATTGTTTCTCATGCACGGTTTCTGATCCAGGTGACATTAACAAAGAAATCCCTCTGTTTCAAACATCCATTTTAGTGGAATGTGACTCTGTAACAATTTCAGTTACTGCAGAAGCAGTAGGGGATGTCAAGCCTTCCATCCAGTATGAACTTCCCGGTTCTTGGCATAGTTTTGCTCTCCACGTTCACAGGTTTGAGTTACTGTCCGTAGCAAATATTGGTGGAATAAGGAGTGCCAGCTTCCTAAATGTGTCCCATGGTCAGGGAAATATGTGGGGTTCTATTACGGAAGGTCTACCCAGAGAGTTTCTTCTGATCTCATGCAGTGACTCTTCCATGGGGCGTGGTGATGGAGAAGGTTCAAACGTATTGTCTTCTAGGCATTCAGGTACTGACTTTGTACACTTCTGGGATCCAGAGAGCAACGAGAATTATACTTCCATTACTGTAAGATGTGCTACTATTGTGGCAATTGGTGGTCGCCTGGATTGGTTGAATACAATGGTCTCCTTCTTCAGTTTGCCATGTTCTGAATTGGAACAGGCTGGTGATAACAGTCTGAGACAAACCCATGGATCTTCGTTTCTTCTTAACTTGGTCGATATCTGTTTGAGTTATGAGCCATACCTGAAAAAATTGGAGGTTGAAGATGACCCCGATCCCGTATCTTCTCCACAGAACATTGATGAAGTTATGCCTGAGCAGTATGTTGCCTGTCTGTTGGCTGCATCTTCCTTGATACTTTCTAATAGAACTGTTGTAGATTGTACATCTGCGGAGTATAAAATTATACTGCAAGATCTAGGTCTGCTTCTTTGTTCATTATCTGAGTCGAAAGTTGTTGGTGATACTTACAGTGTAGAACATCTTAGCAAGATTGGCTATGTTAAAGTTGCACAAGAGGCACATGTTGAAGCACTTGTAAGGACAAACTGTCAGAATGGCCACATGTGGGAAGTGGAATGCACAGAGTCTCACATCGTTTTAAATACATGCCATGACACTGCTTCTGGTTTAATTAGATTGGCTGATCAACTCCAGAAACTGTTTGCACCTGATATGCAAGAATCAATTGTGCACTTGCAGACAAGGTGGAATAATGTCCAGCAGGTGCATGAGAACAATGATGGTCGGACCTTGAGTACTAATTTGTCTCCACCAGTTTCTGAGATGTGGCGTCCAAGTGTAGATAGACAGAATAAACCAGGCCCAGTCAACTTGTTGGATGAAATTTGTGAAGATGTATTTCACCTAGATGGAAACTGTGATGGCCAAGCTAAATTTTTTGAATCACATCTCTGTGCAGTAGCTGGTAGTTCTCGTGGTGAACAATGTAATTTAACTGTCAATGACTCTTCATCATTTTCTGATAGTTTGCCCCTTGCTGGATCTGTGCCTGTAGTTGGACTGGAAGCTGGTGGGGCATCATTACAGGAAAACTTTCCCGAGTTCATAGAAGAATATTTCTTGTCCGATTTGCGTCCCCTCTCAGAACTGACTTTGAAAAGCCCGCCACCAAATGACATTCTTAAATGCAAGACTGGTGCCAAAGAAGAAGCAAAAATAGGAAATGGTCGATGGTATGGGGAAACCTCATTAAGAATTTTAGAAAACCATGTTTCAAAAGTCAATGTACAGACTAATGTCCCGCAACTTGTAGAAGGCGAGTCTTCTAGCAGTGATACTGTATATGATGACTGTAGAAAAGTTGTAGGTTGCGTACTTATTAAGAATATGAACCTCATTTGGAGAATGTATGCCGGTTCTGACTGGTCCAACTCTGAAATAACTGTTCAGCAGTATGCAAATAACAATGGGAGGGATACAACTATATCTTTAGAGCTTGTGTTGTATGCAATAGGGTTCCGATATGATGTTTTTACCGATGGTGGAATATGTGCATATAGACTCTCTCTCTCTATTCACGACTTCTGCATTAATGACAACAGCCATAATGCGCCATGGAAACAGGTAATGCTCAAGTGTTTGAACTTCAGTGCACTTCTATATTTTGCCAGAAACTATTGTCTGATTTCGTAATTTGGTTCGACTGCAAGGTGCTTGGTCTTTATCATTCAAAAAAATATCCGAGAAAGCTCTCCTCAAAAGCATTGAAGCTGGATATGGAAGCTGTTAGACCAGACCCTTCAATCCCCTTGGAAGAAAACCGGTGTGTGCATCTTGTTCCAGATGTTTTTTTCCACTTCTTTCTCATTGAAGGAAATTTCTTGCAGTTTTATATGTTTATTTCTTGTTCTGGAATTTTCTTTAATAACATCGATTTATTATTTTCTTTTTATTTATGGAATTTCATACTAAAGTTCCTTAGAAATAGAAATTTTCACATTGGTACATGATGGACTGCAAAGATATAATTCTGCAGTACTTGCCTAGTGGGAAGCAAACAAGTGTTCTTGCCTATGCATAAAGACCACCCCTGAATGGAGGAAAACATAGTCCCAGTATCTGTTCATTGACCTGTATGGAAAAGAAAAAACAAGTCTAGGTGTAGTTATATGTCAGCCATGGCTCACAGTTGTTGCATTTTGGGGGTACTTGAAACACTTGTGAGCTGTAGAACTATTGACAACTAGTAGAAGTGTAATCAAGAAAAGATCTCCAGATATTTATGGAACAATATGATGATTCAAAATTTATGTGACCTGAAAGCTGAAATTATAACTGATGCCTATATATCTTTATTGCTTCCATTGGGCTCTATAATCATGTTGTCATATTCTATACTTTTTTGTGAAACAGAAGCTGCGGCATAAGCCCTTGATAGTATTTCCTTCTTTTCTGTACATGTCTTAATCGTAACTGTTGCTTTTTTCAAATTATTATATTCACCTGAATTCTGGATGTTTGGATGAAGAATGCACATCCTTTCTTCAAAATTTCTCATCATTTATGTGCTGGAAATTGAATGTCCTGTTAATTCTTAAATCCAACATTGACTTATATGGTTCTTTTGTTCTTATTATCGTGTTTCCTTCTCCAGGTTAAGCGTTGCTCTACTTCCTTTGCGTCTGCATCTTCATCAGAATCAGCTTGATTTTCTCATTAGCTTCTTTGGAGGAAAAAACTTACCAGCTGATTTATCCCAGAGTTCTACTTCTCCTGGACCAAATGAAACAGGAAAGTCACCAAAGAAGAGTGCAAATCTAGGAAGCAATACCGTCAGTGATGAGGCATTTCTTACTTATTTTCAGGTAGGTTGTATGAAATAATTTCTATTGGAACACTATATTAACCTCAATCTTTATTAGGCGATAATTTGGTACTTATGCCCATGATTATCTTATCAAGTGGACAACGAGTGTTTTTTTAATCAGAACTGGTCTGTTCTGTATTATCAGTGCCCTGATCTTGATGCTGTTGCTTGGAATATTTTTTCATCCTTTGCCCAGAATTAGATCTGTGCACATTATGATCATCACTTACACAATCAATATCCCTTTACTGTTATTTCTTTTCTGCAGAAGTTTGATATTCAGCCCGTCCTCATTCGAGTTGATTACTGCCCACACCATGTCGACTTGGCTGCATTAAGGGGTGGGAAGTATGTGGAACTTGTTAACCTAGTACCTTGGAAGGTAAGTTTCTGGTTCACACATGCAATCTGATAATACCCGATTGCTTAATTTTCGATGCATAAACAACATAGCTGATTATGAAGTGTCATGTCAAATTAGTTATGGGTCAATGGCAACAGTCATGTGGTTAGTCTATGTTAAAAAGGATTTTTTATCAGACTGCTGATTAGCAGGATCTCCTTTCTTCGTAAAGCCCCTTCTCCAGCACATGCACACCATGAAGAAAAAAAAAAATAAATATGAGAAGAAACGTCAAAAAGAAAAAGGAAATGAATCTGGCAGGGAATTGCATCTAATGAAATTTATGCAAACTATTTAGGATCTGCATCTTTTCTCTGTTCACCTCATGTTTTGTTAACACATTTTTGTGCTTGGATGGCTATATTACCCATGTGGACTCTTCTAACTTGCCAATAGAATATGCCTTGCATACTGTGGGCAATGCCTTTCTGTTACAATTCCCCCTAAATTTTCACCAAATTTCTCATGGCAAATTAATCAGGATAAGCAGGATTCATCTAATTAAATTTTTTAGTGAATTTGTGGATGAATTCTCTGGTTCAAATAGAAAATTGAGTCTCTTTGAGTGCAAATCTTTAAGAGTTGTAGGAAATAATCACTTGATCATTTTTCTCCTGAACCTCTTAATTCATATTAATTTCTGACCGTATCAATTCTTGATCCTTGTTATATGTAAACATCCCTTCCCTTCCTGACTCTTTTTTATCATAAATGTAGTCTATAAAAACCCATAAATCAATCTAGAATAGCCATGTTGCTAAAGCGAAGGTCAGAATTGCCAGGCCTTGCAAAGTAATTGTTACTCCTCTTGAGATCCATCCTATGTATCAGTAAAATTCTATGCATAATGCACTGGAATAATTTGGTCTCCAATAACTTCTCATATATAGTTTCAACCATCACAATCTTACCTAGCATTATTTTATTGAACTCACTCCATTACCATGGCAAGAAACATATCTAGAACTTTTATTTGAAAATGAAACTAAAAATGCAAGCCTGTGAATTTTTCTGCTCATTTTGAGATTTTAATCTTCAAATGTTAAGCTCCATTTGCTACATCTAGTACAGGGGGTTGAGCTACAACTCAAACATGTCCAGGCGGTTGGTGTTTATGGCTGGGGCAGTGTTTGTGAAACAATAGTTGGGGATTGGTTGGAAGACATTTCTCAAAACCAGGTTTTTTGATGCATCTGATAAATATTTCTGGCATAGGAATAATGTCATTTATGAAATCATAGGTATTGACCAGTCACGGATTCTGCAGGTTCATAAACTGTTAAAAGGCCTTCCTCCTATTCGGTCATTGGTTGCTGTTGGTTCGGGTGCTGCAAAGTTGGTGACTCTTCCTGTGAAGAGCTACAGGAAGGATCGTAGGTTACTGAAAGGAATGCAAAGAGGTCAGTTGTGAAAAATGACATTTTTGAATTTGTTGAAGATAATGCGAGTTTCATGTTAAAGAGGCAAACTCTTCAGCACTACTTCCTTTTCCATGTGGTTTAGATGTGTCAAAGTGTTTTGTTACTAGGTGCAATCTTCAGAAAGAAAAGATACTTGACATTGATGAAGTGCAAAGATGAATTTCAACACGTATTCGTCTCTGGGAAAAAATTATTTCTTGAAGAAGTTGATCTCAGCTTTGCATTAACAAATTCAATCTAGAAAAATGCATGTACAGCATCTGATGTTAATGATTCTTTAAATAATGATTAACTGTGTTTGCAATGGCTTGGATGCATATATTTTGTATGGCTATAAGGGTAGTCGAACTGTTCCTCACAGGTAAAGGTCTTCGGTTGTTAAATTTAATGATGAGAGTTCAATTGTAATTCTGGATCCTTTGTGAGGTAATTAATCTCAGTTTGGTGAATTAACATGCTCGATAAATTATCTGCACACATGATGTTTGAGTTATGCTGGTTTTCTTGCTTATTTTGATAATCATGTATATATTCCCGACTCCCATTTTGCAATACCTTTATCGCAAATAGAAATTGGAAAAAAAGAAAGAAGGATACTCTGTGTCCGCATGTATATTAGAAGCATTATTCCGATTTCTCTTGGTCAAATATGACTGAAAAGAGCTTCGACTTATGCCCGATATATGAATTAATAACTGCATGTATTTAACAAGGCTTATGTACGTGTTGGATGACTTGACACTCAATACAACCTTTTGTCACTTTTTCACCTGGTATAGTTACCCCAACATACAATTTTTTTGAAGCCCCTCATGCACAATTTAAAACCGAATACCCACTCTTTTTGGTGGAACACTGATTTTAAGCTGTTGTTTCAGGTACAATTGCGTTTCTTAGAAGTATTTCACTTGAAGCAATTGGGTTAGGAGTTCATCTGGCAGCAGGAGCTCATGATGTCCTCCTCCAGGCTGAGTATATTCTCACAAGTATTCCACCTTCTGTACCATGGCCTGTTGAAAACAGGATAATGACCAATGTGAGATCAAATCAGCCCAATGATGCTCGACAAGGAATTCAGCAGGTTAATATTTCATCTCTTTAGACTCAGTTTTACACAATGTCGCTTTTCACTCTGTTAATTTTGTAATTTCCAATTATTCAAATATTTAGGAAAATAATGGCAATTTCATCATTCAACTATTAGAAAAATTCAATTTGGTCATCCAACTAATTTAAAAGCAATTTCATTTGGAACATAAATCTTCGTCATTTATTTTTTTGCTTCACTACTCACCTTATTTCATGGGATATTCTCACTAGTCAGAAGTGAAATGATGCCCACAATCCGATGCTAGAGGAACTGAATTGACAGAGTATTGCATCGGCGTGGGAAGTTATTTTTTCTCTTTACCTTCTATTGTATTGCCATCTGGGATAATGGTGGTTGACTTTCATTGTTGGTTGGTGTTGCGGAAGTTTGTCTTTATCACAGTTTTTAGAGGAAAAATGATTAGAAATACAAAACTTAACGTTTTCCTGTATTTCCTTGTTGGATGTGAACGAACATTTCTAATTGCATCCTTCAAATGCTTGTAAATATACAGGCTTTCGAAAGCATAGGCGATGGGCTTGGCAAATCAGCCTCTGCTTTAGTACAAACTCCCTTGAAAAAATATCAGCGTGGTGCTGGTGTAGGACCTGCTTTGGTAAGTGCCGTCCAGGGTGCTCCTGCAGCAGCTATAGCTCCCGCCTCTGCTGCTGTACGTGCAGCGCATTGTGCTCTTCTTGGCTTCAGGAACAGGTTCTCTCTCTCCCTCTCTGTGGTATGATTCTTCACTTTCCCTCGTTTAGAACAAAATGGTGGTAATTCTTTGTATGTGCAGCCTTGACCCTGAGCGTAAGAGAGAGTCTTTGGAGAAACACTTGGGGAGAAGCCAGTCTCCAAAGAATTCAAACAATAGATGTGAATCAAGTCAGTAAATTTACTCTCACATACGATCACATGTTGTGGTTGATAGCTATTTATTTATGCTATTATTCTCTTTTGACTGCTTGTAAGTAACATATTAATGGAAAACCAAGCATTCAGTCTTATCATAGCCAATCTAAAGTCCCATAGCGGCAGAGGAGAACAAAAAATTTTGAACCCCTCTATTGGGTTGTTATATATACTATTCTTTGTATCATGACCGGCATTTCATTCAGGTAGCTGATACTTTATAATATGCACAATCGTACTCTTATTTTTGCTGTTCAGTGAAATCTAACTTGACGTATACATAACTAATATTACATAATAAGATGAGTCAAGTAAAGAATTCAGCAGGAAGATAAATGAGCGTCTAAGTCTGATCAAGTGGATAGAAAATTCATCAAACCATCTCTCTTTTGCCCATATTTAGATTCAGTAACTCATCGTTGAAATCCACTGGAAATCCTTTTTAAAACCGAGCATTGCATTTCTTTCGAGCTAATTTATTTATATATCTTTCCGTGTTTGCAGGTGTAGATAATGTACGTATAGGAAGCCCTTTACCGAAATTTTTTTCGTCATCAGAAGAAAAATCTGAAAGTGGTGTAATAACGCAGTCGGGAATTTAGGTTTTAGAGACGAAATTCAACCTTGTAAATATTGTTGTTTTGACATATTTAGCCATCTTCTGTTGTAATATGTGTGCCATGGTTTTGATCCCCTGTAACATTTTTTATGCTATATAAGTTTGTTTGAAACGATTCACCATTGTATAATCTTACAGTCAAGGATCACGTTCTTTACTGATAATTTTGTATAATATATTTTAATTTTAATACCAATTTTTGTATGAACCTTTGTTCAGTGTGTTTTTAATCGACACAGTTGCCGGGGTATATCTGAGCGGCTGAGCCTATTACCAATTAAATCGACACTGTTTTGAATAGAGAATTTTTGGAGAATGTGTGGTTAAAACGTGTAAATTTTTTTGGGTTTACATGTAGAATATTTTATTCTATGAATGTGGTTGAAAATGAGTACAAAAAAAAAAGAGTTTTAATGTATAGGTTATCGAATTGAGGCTAAGATTTTTGTTATTTGTTTCACATTCCGTTTGGAACCATGCTCGGGATTTGGGAATTTATGCTGTAAATATCATGTTGGATGGTTCGAGGAGATTAAACAACCAATCATGCTACACGCATCACTTTTTACACCATGCCACGTGGCAACAAGACAATTTAAGAAAATAAACAATTTTTATGTAAAAATGGCTCCTCTCTTAAACAATAGCTGCATGAAAGAATTGTGTTGCGATTGGTGGCAGCAGAAGCTGCAGAACTCTTATTAAAGGGATAATTCTTCTATAATGAATTTCTAGTTCTATATTTAACATTTGTCAATGTCGATGTAGTTAAGATCAAGGTGTTAAATGGATTGAGTCGAGCCAGCTCGGGCTCAGATTTTTGTGTTTTTGGCAAAAATTTGCTGAGACATGAGCGGCTCGCAAGTCAGCTCATCTGTGCATGTGAGCTGCTTACACGATTTTTATGTTGCTCGGCTTGCGTCCTTAGCTTGGCTTGCAGGTGGGGCAAGATGAGCCGGCGAACGGCTTGTCCACTTTCCACCCCAAGTGAAATCCACGATCGAGAATTTCTTTAATGAACAACAACCTTGTATATAAATGAGTTGAATTCACGTAAGTACCCATGTAAGTGTAAGTGTACTTGATCGAAGACGTGCTTCGTAAGATTTGGAGACCTATCTTAAAATATCGAGAGCAGTTTATTACCACTTAATGTTATTACATATTGATATTGTCTCGCTGATTATACATAAGGAGTTAGTTCTGAAATCAAACTTCCGGTAGCTGCAACAATACACAGCAAAAACACATCACACGCGAGTGAAGAACTAATATTACAAAGTTAGAGATTCTAACTTGACTCCAAATTAGCATGCCTTATTGAATATTCATAGTACGGTTCATCATGGCCATGAACTCATCTGAATCAATGACACCGTCTCCATTAGTATCCACAGCTCTCACCATCCTACTGCAATCTCTCAGGCTACACCTTTCCCCAAGCTTACGCAGTAACTCATAAACTTCTTCGACAGTTATTTTCCCGTCCCCATCCTTGTCAAATGTACGAAATGCGCTCTGCAAATCCACCGTCTTCACTCCACCTCCCTTCTTCTGCACTTCCACGAACTCGTTGAAATCAATGTATCCATCGCCATCCAAATCTGCAACCTCGAATATCTTCTGCACTTCTTTGGTAAGGAGGTTTCCGTTCCCAATGGCTTTTAGTATCGCCTTATATTCCTCCTGCGAAATCTTGCCATCTTTATTGGTATCAAATTTGTTGAATACTTGCTTCGTCTCTTCTAAAGTTGGCGAGGAAATAGGCAATAAACCCGAGTTTTTTCCGTCTCTAGAGAACATTCTTGAGGGTTTCTGCAAGAATTTCTTCTTTGAGAGGTAGTGTTGCATGTCGAGAAAACTCAATTTCGACATCTTTTTTTGGCTATCTCTAGGGCAAAGGCTTCTTCAGACTGGGGTTGGTTTCAAACAATTCCCAACTGAAAATTTATACAAAGTATAATGAGAATCTTGTCAAAATTTGAAAGGAGGAGGATAACCTAGAATATTTTTATTTTATTCCCAAAAATCTTTTGTCAATGAGCAAGGAATAAAGCATAAAGTGCAAAAATTGGTTAGAGAATTGAAAAGATAAGAATATATTCTTACGTATGCACAAGTTACATTGTTGCATTTACTTGATTCTGTGGACTGTTATTGAACATGGTTATGGACGATGTAATCTTTCTTAATCCTAAGCAACAAAATAGTAACATAATATTCTTCTGAATTAATAAGGTATAAGATATTGAGATGCGTGCATACAAGACTCTTTCGGTATCTTTTGCCTCGATTTTAATTTGTGGGGAAATATTATAGAGTAGAGTATGACAAAGCACATCTTGTAGACGAATATGAATGAAGATAACATAAAGGTCAACGAACAAACTATGAAAATGCAATTTAAGAAATAAAGAAGAGGTAATGTACGTAGAATAAATTCTTTTTCTTTTCTTTATGGAAAGGTCTCAATGCATTTGCCCGATTCTTGTGCGGGATAAGGACTGAAACAAATTGAAATTCATACGATAATGAAGGCTTCAACCAACACCTTTTTTGGTCTGATTTTTATTTCTGGCAGTAAGTTAACAATAGCCGTTCGTCAATAATATAATTTTTTAAACGAGGAAGTTCAACATATGTCTTCAACACTTGTTTGAACAATTTACGATCATAAGGAAGTTTTGCACATTTGAGCTTGGTACAATATCTTGAAACTTTTTTTTTAACCTTTTCATCGAACATTAGATGATAGCAAATGGCGCCCTTTCAACGCATTTGGAGGAAATCGTTTGCACTAATTTAGTGCTTAGGCACACATTAACTGGGTCTAAAAATTGGCTCCAAAAAATAAATAAAAATTGAATATAACTAAATACATAAAATAAAACAAAAGGCGCGCCTTTTGGCTCCTAAGTTCACCCAAACCCGTATAAGGGGTCATAGGAGGAATTGACTGTTTTTTTTTTTACGCATTTCTCATACGCGAGACGTCATTTTAAAGAGTTTTAGTACTAAGGTGACGTCTTTCAAAATATGGTAAAAAAGAGCTTGAGACCAAATTTCACGAGTCCAATCATAGCTAGTAGAAGAATTCAAATATTAGAACTCTTGGCACCCTAGTCGTGATTAAAAGCACATCTTAACGTGCTAACAAAGTCCTAAACCCTACTCATCAACAAAAGTTCAGATTTTTTTTATATTTTTTTTTTCTTTTGGTTAATGGACGGAAGAAAGTAAACGGATCAAAAGGTCCAAAACAAATTTCTCATTTTAATTGATCAAATTTCACTTTTAATTTTACATTCCATGAAACCTGCAAATTTTATCAAAAATTTTAGCGAACAACCTCTTAACCTCCTCCTGAAGAAAAAATTATAAATAATTTAAAAATTCAATCAAAATTCAATTAATTTGGATAATTATATTGCCACCACAAATTTTAATTGATATATCACATTTTAATTAGAGTTAAGCTCCTTAATCTTTCCTCAACAATTAGTTTCTTCAATTTTTTTGTTGAATTCTTATGTTCAACCTTCCATTCATCCGCACCTTTCGTCCTCAATGATGATTTATATGGAAATATTTTATTTTCATGCTTGAAATGAGTTGAAAATATTTTTTTTGCACTTTTTATTTATTTACTTTTAAAAAATATGATGAAAAAATAAGTTATTTTACGCTATTTGAAGGGACTTTTGAATATAAAACTGTTATAAATATAAAATATGTTAGCTAATGAAAAATTTGACGATAAAAATAACATGAAAAATCATTAGGAATATAAGTACTATAATGAGCAAAAATTAAGAACCTAAAGTGCAATTAAAATGTAGTGTAAGAAATAAAAAAATTGGTCTGAATATAATTATCATATTAACTTTAACTGTATGTTCATAACTATTATTCATTATTATACACAACCCTTTTTTACACTGTTAAATGATAGATTGACACGTGTCATCATGTAAATCATTACATAAGTCGAGGGGCACATGGATCAAGATTGTCTTACATATACAATTATATAAAAATACAACGGAGGGCCTCTAACAATGCGCCTGTAGCTCAGTGGATAGAGCGTCTGTTTCCTAAGCAGAAAGTCGTAGGTTCGACCCCTACCTGGCGCGATTTCTCTTTCTAAAGTAATTTATTTTGCTTTTAGGTTCGACCCCTACCTGGCGCGTTTTTATCATTTTTCAATTTTATAACCCTCAAACTCCAAAATGTTCCACGTGGCAACCAACGAGGCCAGATGTAGCAAAATTCCGGTGATACCAGATGTTCACCGAGTATAATCTCTGGCAAGAATAAACGACCGTAAAACCCTAGCCCCCTTTTTATCGGCCATTAAAACCCTGAAACTGTTTATATTTTGTTAATATAAATTTCTTCATAAATTTTTATTATTTTCGTTCAATTTTTAGCTTTTCTAGCATCCATGAAGGCGTTCGAGGTCAGTGGCACCACTCTCTCTCTTGCTCTCTTCACTGACGTTACCAACTCTAAGTACGCACGCGCTCTCTCTAAATTTCTATACAGATTATAATACATACGAGACTTACGTTGTTTTCTTAATAATTACTGCGTGAAATTGGGGTTTCTTAAGAAATGTATTACTGTTTGCAGTGATTTAATATGCTATTTGATATAGCTTTATTTGATTTTGTAGTAAATTGGCATTTGCTGTTGGTTGAAATTTTAGGTTTTTTTTTTTTT
>CAIGRP010002782.1:0-23593 GCA_903798385.1 Fraxinus cuspidata
GTGGGTAGTTACAGGATGATGAGCACAATTATTGACAAGTCATATATCATGGAGAAAGTGGGTGGTTACTGAGCGACAAGCGGTTTTTCAAATAGTGTTACAAGGAAAAACTGTCGAAGGAGTATAAAAGGAAAATGATAACATAAAAGAATGGAGATCAAACCCAACTCTCAAATAGAGAGTTATGTAATTTCTTGTCTTTCTTTTTTAATTGTCAATTACTTTGCAAATTCAGTATGCTTGTGCCCCTTAAAGGCATTTCGCTTCTTGTAAATTATAATCTTCATAAATAAAGCACCATTCATTGGGACTTTATCTCGAGAGGTCGTTGTTCCTTACACGATCGTCTGAACCTTCTCCTAATTGTTAGCGATGCCCTATTTCCCATGCGAAACAAGAATAAATATCAAGTTTTGGGTATGTATGGATCTCATAAGAGAGAAATGATAAAACTCGATCCTTATTTGGTCACGATGGAATCAACTTGAAAATTGTATTTTTTATGTAATCTTGACTGAGGTTATAAATGGAGTTGGCTATTCACATACACACACGATCGAGTATAGGGTAAGTTAAATTCTCTTTGGTGACATCATCTGGATGCTTATTTATTATGAGTTGCTCAATTTTTAATATGAAATCTTAGTTGTGAGCTATCTAGCAAAGTGGGTCTTCTTTTCTTTTCTTTTCTTTCTTTTATTATTATTATTATTATTTATTTTTTTTGCTTGTGCGTTAGAATAGTTTAGTAAATAGTTATGATTGGAACTAACAAAAGAGTAAGTTTGGGAGTGTTCAAAAAGTATATTTGTACGCTTATCAAGGCTTTCAAACTCGTAAAATATTATTTTATTACACTTAGTTTTACTCATAATTGGGTATATATTGTATTTAGTGGTAAAACCCCCAACTTGGAGGTAAATCGAAAGAAAATGAGAGTAATTGGAGCATAATTGAGCAAGTAATGTCATTTTTGAACCAGTTTGAATAGGAGGGACCAAAATTGTACAAAATCTAGAATTCTAGGACTAAGATGTACGAAAACATGGATGCGGACCAACTCGTACATACTTAGAAGCTGAAGGACTATAATCAACATGCAAGGAAAAAAAATTATCAGTAGTTTTATGTAATTCAAAATTTTAAGGTGATTTAACTAATAAAGAATTTATTTTAAAAACTAATTGTAAAGTTTCAAAAGATGGCAAAAATTTTGTTTCAAAGCAAATATTTGCTAAATGACAAGCTATTTTGTTATGTTTTGATTTGAAAATTTTATATATATAAGGACACTCAAATGTTCTCGTAGATATTTTAACAATAGAGTTTATACAAAGAAAATCATCTTGAGTGACTATGAGAGTTTCAATGGCATCTTCTTCGTCGAGGAAGAACAAAAACAAGATTTCAATCCTTCTATTATCAATTGATGACTACGTTCAAGGATCAAAGAAGGAAGAACAAGATTCTTCTACCTATCAAAAACAACCTTAGCTTCAAAAACCTTTTTCTCAAAATCCTGGGAAGACTCTTACTATCGGACAAAAGAAAAACATTCCAGAGCTAACAAAACCTTCAAATTTCAAAAAGGCTATTCAAATTAGTTCTAGAAAATTACGAGAAATCAATCCTTCAAAAGCCTTTCATTATTTTACAAAACATATTCAATTACCTATTTTCAAAATGGAAACATCACGGGTACATAGATATTCATCTCGTGATGAATGTCTTCAAGATTTATTTAACCCTCAATTTCATTTCATACCTGGAAGTGTCAAGAAATCAAGAGCCATTTATGAAGCTATCCTTATTAAAACGAGATGAGCAATCTTAACCAATACTTCAAATAGTCAAAAGCCCAATCAAGTTGATTTTTCAAAAATTAGTACTCAAGGGATTTTGTCATAGGATGATTGGGTATATAACCCATAGGATGATAAACAAATGCGTCATAAAAAAATGAAACATTCAAATCTCCTTTCAATTATTTTGATTAAAAAGATGCTTTGTTTCATTTTTTCTATTTTAGACTAGTGACACATTCCTAGTTTATATTTTTCAACCAAGCATGCACTTCAAATTTTCCAAAATTGTTTCAAATATTTTGGATTTGATGAGATGGTTTTACCCAGACTTACTCATCAAGAATTCGAACACTTCAAATTCAAGTCAAAACAATTTTTAAAGCCTCAAGAAAGCTTTTTGTTTCAGTTTGTGTTCAATCTTAAGGTCTCATGGATATTCTCCTAGGACTTGAATATTGTTTAAAGATCAGACTCAGAAATATAATATAAAATGTATAATTTGGAGATTCAAAAAAAAAAAATGATGGTCAAAATTATATGAAACTAATTTTTGTCCAAATGTCGTTAACTCGTGGATTTAAGAACAAAAGACTATTGGCGTTCCGAAAATTACAAAGAAAGAACAAGAAAATCATGCCAATTTCTTTACTGAAAATTCAAGATTATTATCAATGTTCGACAATGCAAAGACGCCAGAAGAATTAGCAGTTCTTTCTAAGAAAATTGCTTCTCTGGCTGAATCAACTTCAAAGAAGTCAAAGTCAGTTCAAAGTAGTTCCTCTCAAATAGGTTCTGAAATAGACTACGCCCAAAGCAATGAAGATGATTGTTATGGGATAGACATTGACGAACTAATTGCTTAAGAAAATTGAAGAAGTACAAATTTATTACATGAACCCCGTTACTTGGAAGAATATCAATGATACAAGGTTCATAACTCAAGACAGGTCCTCTTTCAAATGTGCCTACAAACTCAAAGATTATTTTGCAAGCATTACCATCAATCAAGACGAATAATGAAAAACTTTAATAATGGAGATTCCATTTCAGTAGACTTTATTAAAGTCTTTTTATAAAATTTAAAGCATTATTTCTAAAAGAAGACGGCTGGCGGCAAAGATCATTGTCCTTCAACAATATTCAAGATTCTCTCAATACAATTCTAAAGTAGATCAAGTCTAAAGCTCTCCTCAAGAGTTTTTGCGGGAGAAAAATTTAGAAATTCTTTGTAATTTTTTCTCTATTTCAAATTTGTATTCAATTTTTTTTCAATAAAATTATAATTCTTCTAATCAAGTTGTGTTTGTTTTAATTATCAAAGTCCTATTTCCAAACTACCAGCCATAAGCTGGATAGGGTGAGATTATAGTGATTATACTGTTTTAGGTACAGTGTCAAGGGAGAAGCTAGTTATCCTGAAGCCCGATGAATAGAGCTTGTCAGCCCGTGAAGCCGAGACAACGTGGGTGGTTCCTTTGTAGTATTGGGTTGGAATCAGTCTATCAGGTAGCATTGCATCTACTATGGTAGGTCATTATAGTTTCATTTTATTCAATTTATGTCTTTGATTTCAAATTGGTTTGGGAGACCTAGTAGGTCAAAAAATAGCACTCACATTTTTTCATGATGAAGAAGAATTTGATCAAGAACATTCATCTGCATCTACATGATGCATCATCAATAGATACTTTCAATTCTCAAGAACTTCAAATTTCTCAAATTGAACAGAAACTTCATAACTAGACTATTCCAAAGGTATACAAGAGTTCTATATATGAAATAAGAAAGTTTGATTTCCGTCAAGATTATGTTATCAAAACTTTTGAACAAACTCTTACAATAAAAAATCAAAGAGTTCAAATAAATTTATTTTCAAATGATACTATTCAAACCCATAAAAAGATATTTAAATATCTTCATGTAGGATTTATTTAAATAGCCGTCGAGCCCTTATTTAGACTAGGTTTCAGACATCCCAATTCTCTTAATCCTTAGGGATAAGAGATTACTCAAATTTGAAAATTCATTATTATCTATTTTCGAATCAAATCTTGATAGTGGTCCAATTTTTTCAAATTATTTTCGCAACTTCTCTATCAATCTCAATGATGGAGCCATTCTCAATGTTCTTTCTTTTCAAATTCAAACAAAAATCTCAATTTTGATGATTGATCCAAAGCATTCGCTGTATTAATATATATGATATATTACAAGTTTATGAATACTCAACTCAATATTCAGGTTCCCTGCTTGCCTCCCAAAGAGGAAAGGATTCCATGGAATCTTCAATCCAGAAAACTTGAATGGGATTTTGAAAATATTCAAAATCCAATTCTTGCTCCTGTTCGTTCTATTCCTGATCAAATTATTTTCTTTCCTGGTGGACATGTTAAGGTGATTTTTGACAATGCATCGAATAATCTCCAAAGGTCCTATTCATCCAGATCTGAAATTAGATCTGAAAATCCTTTTCGAACTCCTAGATTTTTAACTTTTTCAGACAAGTTGAAAGGAGTTGATTTTACTCCAACCATTCCAAAAACTCAATATACTTCTAACAAAGATAATGAATCAAAACAGCCTGATTCTTCAACTTTGTATGACATGTTGTCTAATCCATCAGAACGATTGGATAGCCAGTGCAATGTCATTTCTTCTGCAATAGATAGAAAAAAATGAGTTCAAAACTGATCAAACTCCTTCTGTCAAACTTTTTCGTCACACTCTCAAAAAAATGTTTTCAAAAATTGAATCTTTATGGGAAGAATTTTATGATTATCAGGAGGATTTAAGTTTTCATGAGTGGGCATATTTCAAAAAATTTGGCAAAAAAGTTGCTAAAATCAAATCCAAATCTATTCAAAATAATCATGTTAATGAGAAAACATGAAAGACTCCTTCCGGTCAATGTTTTCAATTTGAACATCCTCGATGCAAGAAATAACTGTTTCTCATGAAAGCACTGAAATTATTACATCACCACTCAAGAAAATTTCTACTGCTTGACCAGTCGAATTTGGCACTACAGCTAAGGATATCAGAAATATTCAATCCCAGAACAACTATACTAGAATTGAAGCCAATTCTAATTCTAAGGCCTCTTCATTCAAAAAAAAATATGGGAAGAAACCTCTTGATACAATTTGCAAACCTATTGATTCAAAAATAACTCCAAAACCCAAAAGAGAATCTTTGTCTGTTGAACCAACCATTCTACACGAACTAGCCAATCAAATTTCCAAATTAGGAACTTCTAATCATATCAATACTATTGATAATCTAGAAGAACTTGAAGCTCAATTTATTGAGAATGAAACTTCCCATATCAATAGATTAAAAAAATCAAAATTCAAAACTTTTGACTTATTATCCTTTCCAGATATGTTATATGAGGAAAAGAAGAGACCATAAGTTTCCTATATGGGAGATGAAATCTTTGAATGGAATATTGAAGGTCTAATAGAGTATCAAATACTTCAATTACTTGAAAATATGTTCGTATGTTATACATCTTAATATGTCGAGATATACTACGGTTACCGCCTTCGGTAATTTAGTTTATGGTTTCACAGGACAGCAAAAAAGCTGGTGGAACAACTATCTTACTATAGAAGATCGTAACAAAGTTACTCAAGGCACCAATGATCAACATCAAAACAATAGTTTCAATACATTTGTCTTTTCAATTCTCAAACATTTTATTTCAACTCCAACTCTTCTACAAAATAGAACATCTGAGATATTACTATATTTTAGTTGTCCAAAACTTCATGATTTTCGCTAGTATAAAGATATGTTATTTACCTAAGTCTTATTTCATGAAGATTGCAATCAATATTTTTGGAGAGAAATATTTATTTCTGGACTTTTCAAACTCTTCGCTAGAAAAATTCAATCAAACTCCAACATAACGATACTATTCCACATGCTCTCCTAACTTATGGCAAAATTATTAATTTCGTTAATAAAGAAGATTTAGCATTATGTAATAATCTCAAACTCAAAGCAAAACTGAAATCATAGAGATCTGAGAGTAGCAGGGAACTCAGATAATTCTGTGATCAATATGGCTTTGAAAAAGTCATTTCTCCATCTTCAAGATTTAAAAAAAAAAAATGTTTTCCTTCTTATTTGAGAAACCGATCTTTTCAAAAACAAAAATCTTTACAAAAGCAAAAGTCTTCTCAAACTTATCCTTCCAAATACTCAAAAAAATAAAAAAAATCGTTTAGAAATTAAATTCCTAAAACTTCAAACATCGCATGTTGGAAATGTAACCAAACACGTCATTACTCCAACAAGCATCCTATGAAGGGAAAGATTGATAATCTGATATTAACTTAAACTTCTCAATCTACTCAATTCCAGTCCAAGCGAAGAATCTGATTCTAAACTTGAACTAGTTTATCAACATCAAGAAGATTATGATATTGAAGCCAGTTCAAATTCCTCTACTTCCACTTCAAGTCAAGGTAAAGAATTTTGTGGTTGCAAAACCAAAAATGTTCTTACTAAAGAAGAAGAACTTAGTCAAAAAATAATTGAGAAGATTTAAGACCCTCAATTAAAGAATAAATTCTCTCTTCTTTTGCCTACTACTCCAAAATAGGTAACACCCTTTAATTTGAAATACAAATTAAATAGGTTTAATACCGGATCCTCATCTTCAAAATCTTCCAGTTCCAAACTCAGATCGGAAATCAATGAGATGAAATCTCAAATTACATTCCTAGAACATCAAATGAAAGATGTTCAAATGGAAGTTTTTCTCTTAAAGACCAAAACAATGGAACAAGTGAACATTCACGATTCCTCTTTAGAAGAAGAAAAGTATCATGCTTCTGATGACGCTTCTCAAATAGAAGAAGAAACTGTCACTGTTATCAATCATATTCAACTTCAAAAATGGTATGTACTATGACCATTATGCAAACAAAGAATTCAAATTCACCTCTAGAGTTTTAATCGATTCCGAAGCTGATCAAAATTGTATTAGGGAGGGATTAATCTCTACAAAATATTTCGAAAAAAATCATTGAACGTCTTTATGGTGCAAGTGGTAAAAAACTCAATATTCAATACTAGTTTTCAAATGCCTATGTTTGTAACTCAAACATTTGTTTCAAAAATATTTTCTACTTAGTCAAGGATTTAGACCAATAAGTCATATTTGGTACTCCCTTTATTGTTCAAATATTCCATTTTCAAGCAAATTCAAAAGGTCCTACTGCAACTATTCTTGATCAAGAAATATATTTCAAATTTACAAATTCTCGTTCTTATAAGGATGTCAATTCCTTAAAGAAGCGAAGCACGTTCAATTTCTCAAATAAGAAATCAAATTTCAAAAAATTGAGAAACAATTACAAAATTCTTCAATTAAAGAAAAAAATTTTATTTTCAAAATCAAATTGAGAATGAGATATGTTTCACTATTCCAAATGCTTTCTAGATTGGAAAGAAACATATTGTCTCACTTCTTTATAATACTGACTTTCATGAATCAATGATTCCTACCAAATCTCGTCCTATTGAAATAAACTAGGAATTACTTGATCATTGTTTCAAAGAGATCAATGATTTACTTGAAAAAAAAAGACTAATTCATCCAAGTAAATCGCCATTTGCTCAACGTTCTATGTCAATAATTCTGCTAAAATTGAACGAAGTGTTCCAAGACTCGTTATCAAATTATAAGTCCCTGGATAAAGTTCTTCAATGGATTCGATATTCATTACCACAAAAGAAAGATCTGTTAAACAGATTGCTCACAACTGTTATCTTCTTCAAATTTGTTATGAAATCTGATTTTTGACAGATTCAAATCAAAGAAGAAGATAAATACAAAAGTATATTTAATGTAGTGATATGTTAAAAGTACACGCAGGTTGACACCCCCTGTGTATACTCCCCTCACAATAGGGGGGATCGCGGACAATAAAACAATCGTGGGCCCCCCTCTTGTGAGGAGGGCGTGTATATGGGGGTGTCAACCCCCGTGTACATATAGCAAATCTCTTTAATGTATATATAAATGACCAAGTTTTGGCCAAAGTGAGCTGCCATTCAATTCAATTTTGAGGACCAAATTAATGAAGTCACGGAATTGAAGTGGGCCTAGCGCGAATGGGTAAGCAAAATGTAGCCTATTAGCCGTGCCCAAACCGTCCCCAAGGGGGGGGGGGGCTTGTCCAATATAGTGAAGATAATTTATGTAACCTAAGGTCAGTTACTAAGTTTCAATTTTCAATTAATATTTGTGTAATGTTTTTTTTAACTTCTGTTCTTCATGCTTTGAAATAATTGGTCATTATTTTATTGATTTGTGAACCGTAACGATGTGAAAGATGAGAAATTTGTTTAGATCACGTTGTAAATCTGAAATGGGCAGAAGGTAGATATACATATTTAGCAATTTTGTGATCCTCATTTAGAATTCCTTTATAATTGAATGTGCTTAGTTAACACTTAATCAGATTCATATAGAGATACATCGAATTAACTTAATTAAGCACGATTAGTTTAAACCCAAGAGAAGTAGATCAATTAATTAAAAGAATTAGTCTAGATACATGAAATTGATTTTTTTCGGAATTTCGTCATTAGGGTTAAGGGGATAACTAGGCTAACATTATGAAACTTTTCGTACATAAGTTAAGATCTAAATAATCTATTTGCAAATTTTTTTAAATGTTATTGTAGTTTATTAAATTTTAGAATGATAATCACAAACTATTGATTTTATTTTTACTTAAATATAAGCTAGGTGCGGTTAAATAAATAGTAGAACAAAACTTCGTGGGACGATAATCCGAACTCTTCAAGTCCATTTACTACTTGACTATTTATATGGTACACTTCTAGTTTCTTATAAATAATCTTTAACTTTCCTCATTCTTCAAATAATTAACAATAATCAATAAATAGGGCACAAAAAGACCAATTTGCCCTCTATATTGTAAAAGAATCAAAGCAAAAATACAAAATACAAAAGTTCAACAAAATATTCTCTCTCATTTTTAAGAACACTAATAAAATATTTGACAATATCGTCATTATGGATAAGATTTGTTAATTAACTAAAAGTTAATGCTGAAATTTTGACGAAAAAGTTATAGGAACATAAGTTTAATAATGAGGAAAATTTGAGAATCTTCATTACATTAAAATGTAGTGCAACAAATAAAAAGTGTGACTATATTGACATTGCAATTTCAAAATTTTTAATTGCATTAATGATCATTAACCTTGTTGTCATAATTATGTTGTGTAATCTTATTTTTATTATCAACGTTTCATTAATTAGCATATCTTATCCTCGAATATAGTTTTCTTTCAAAACGTTTGTTACGAGGATGTAAAAATACTTATTTACCCCTCTCATTTTTAGATAAGCAAAATATAACAAATAGAAAAGTGCGACTTAATATTTTATCTTTATTTTAAAGTATACTAATAAAGGTTTCAGACAAAAGTTGTCATGGGGACAATATGTACCAATTATTGATGAATTGAGGAACAGAATGTGATGAAAAATGTTGACAACATAATTATGATAATAAGTAAATGTTGGAGACCTTTAATACAATTAAAATATGGTACATTTTAAAAAAATGTGATGTGAATATAATTATCCAAACAAAAGTTTTAGTATAAATATAATTACTCAAACAATAATTGCAGTGCAAATATAATTATCATCCCTTTCCTTTTGGTCAATAAATACTCGGTGGTTTGGCTTTTAAAAGAAAGGCAAGAGTATTTTTTTCAAAATAACTCTTTTACATAAGGATAAGAAAAAGCTGTGAAATGTTTAGGGCTTGTTTGGAAGTTTCGATGTATCGTTTATGAGCTTTTAAAAGTACCAATTTTGAGCGTTTATGAACGGATCGATTTCAAAAGGTTTAGTAGCGATTTTTAAAATTGCATAACCTATGTTTTGGAATTTATTATTCACCAATTCTAAAAAAATTTTAAAAGAATGAAATTACATATATGTCCTTTATTAAAACTTTCAATTTATTTTAAATGAAATTTTCATACTCATAAGTGATATTTATTTATAGGCAATTTTTTTATGTATAAGTTAATATTTAACTTAAAAAATTAAATAAAGTTAAATATTTACTTAGAATTTTAAATTATATTTTTATTTAGAAATAAAATTTAAAATTATAAGTTAATTTTATACTTTTAAATAATTTTAAGTAATTTTTTTACTTATCAGTAGTTTTCTATATTTTATAACTGATTTTTTTTTACATAAAATTGATTTTTTACTTATAAATAATTTTAATTATAATATAATTTTCTTATCTTATAAGTAATATTTTACTTGTAAATATTTTTTAAAATTATAATATAATTTTCTACTTATAAATAATTTTTTAGCTAATATATTTTATTTACAAGTTAGTTTTGAAGAAAATATGTTGATTGGAAATAATTGTTTTATAAATGGTAAATTAGAAAAGAACATGAGAAACATACAAAATCCATCGATTTGGTAGGTTAAGAGAACCGATCAAAATTACACTACACCAATTTTAGGTGGTTTAAAAACATCCAAAATAGGTGTCTAAAAAACTAACAAGCACCGATTTTTACAATTCTTTACAAACGGTGCCACCCATAATCAGTCAAAACGGGTGGGAAAAAAAATCCTAAGCATGCCCTTAGAGATAGCTCCTATTTGGGCTCCATTTTTTTTTTTTTTTTTTTAATCACATTCCCCCATAAAATAATTTTATACGTAAACTCAAATATTTTTCTTATATTTTAATTACATTCTCTAGAAAATCACTATTCATTTTTTTTTCAAAATACATTTTTTAAAACTCGTTTTCAATCATACATTCTTTCATAAGATAATATTACTCGTATATTCAAAAAAAATTCTAATCTTTTAACTATGTATTTTTCAAAAAATCACTATTTCAAAATACATTTTCTATTTTTCTCCCAAAATCACATTAAAAAATGGTCAATGCATTTATTATCAACTACCACTGAGGGCCTGTTCCCATGTGAATAAAAAATAGCATACATATTTAATGGCAGTTTATTAGGTGACAGACGGGAAGAGTAGGGCCGTGACTGGAATAATTTTCAACTACTACAGCATACAACATAATGTCTATAGTGAGTCATCGTTTTCAAATGTGTTTATTGTCAACTCTAATTTATTAGCAATAAATCGCAAATGAAGTATTTGTTATTATTACTTTTTTGTGTTAAAAAGTAGTTGTTACTATTAATTTTTCTTATTTGGTAGTAGAATGTATGTTAGGAATTAGTTCAGTACTATTGGTGTAGTGTTTAATCTTGTTCAATATATGAAATCAAAGTTGGATCTCTTGATCTTTTACTTGGTGTTGTTATAGGTCCTTAGCTTTCGAAAGTGAGATTTTCTATCCTCGCATATAAGAGGGCCCATTTGACAATATTTTTTAGAAGAGATTTTGGAGGAACCTATTTTAATATTTTTTTGAAAAATAACATTTCAAAGTACATTCTATTTCAAAAGTGCTTTTAGAGTAAGTCACATTGGACCAACTAAAAACTTTATCTAAAAACTCTTCTAACTTGAAGAAATATTTTCATAAAATTAATCAAAACGGGTCCAAAAACTATTTTTTGGTCTCTAAATTGTACCTTTTGACACGTTTAAAAATCATGTCAAATGGGTCCTAAATATGCGAATTTGGGTCTCTACGTGACGAAAATCATTATTTGAATGTTAAAATTGCATGCGATTTTCAGTTGAATTAAAGATAAATGATAAGTGATTTGACTATTCTTATCATCTAGTTGTGTATCTTTTAAAATTGGATATGATTTTAATGCCCACAGTGATGATTTTAGTCCTATAGAGATCCAAATCCACATATTTACATAGGTTGGAGACAAGAAACTTCACTTTTGAAGGTTGAGAATTTATAACGCATGTTGAGAGGTTGTGGACTCCACCCCTAATTTACCCATTAGATCACTAGAATTTTGTCAAAAGACATCTCGTGAAATTCATCGTGACAAATTTAAGCCCCCCGACAACCATTATTTTCGAACTATTTTTTTTATATATTCATTTTTAACCACACATTCGCACAATAAAATATTCTAAATCCAATTTTTTTTTCACTTTTTAAACACACATTATCTTAAAATTTATTATTCAATGTTGCAAAATAATAGTGAATAAATATCAGTTTAACAAATACCGGATGAACACATACCAGCTGTGCAACTAACTTACCGTATGAACATAAATTTCCGATGGACATATACCAGTTGTACAACTAACTTACTGTATGAACATTTCGCATACTGACGGTGCAACTAACTAATCGTGTGGACACATACCGACAGAACAGATACCATATAAACAAATACCGGTTGGACAGCTAACTATGAATGTTAGCCAAAATATTATAAATTAAATAATTTTATTAATCACAATAAAAAAAAGACAAGTAATATAAATTGCAGGAAATAAAAATCCAATGAACTTTGAAATCGAGGCTTGTGTGAACATAGTTTTCTTAAAACATATTTGCCCTCTCACCGTTGGTACTTGAGGTTTAGTTCGAGTGTCTGTTTTCCATGATAAAAACAAAAAACTAGTAGAGTCTGAATACTGCAGATGCTACTCTGGCGAATTGTCTTAATATCTGAACAATATCACCACCAATATTTTGATAGAAAATGAAAATTATGGATGCAAACAAGAGATAAAATTTTGTTATATGTAAAAAAGAGAAATTTTTCGTTTGTTTGTAAGGGATGAAGATGCATAAATAAATAGACTGTAATGAAGAATTAACACATAGGAGTTATGTCATTGACCACCATTAACCTGATTGTTAATCTTTCCATTAACACAGACATAATCACATGAATTTCAGGAGTTAAAGAATTTGAAAGGTTTTTTTATTTGAAAAAATAATAAAATAAAGGCAAAAGTGGACCTTCTTAAGGGCCAATTTTTGGTCAATTCAATCCGACATTCATGTACATAGGTCGCGCCTGCATACAAGTTCAAAGTCCGAAACCTTTTTTGATAGGTGATTTGCACCCACCGCTCGCGCACGTGGAGAGAGTTTCAGTGCTACACATGATTACACGTGTTTATCAATTTTCCTATGTGGGATAACTTTCACTAATTTCCCTTCAACACAAAACATCTTCCAATTCATCACTTTGAACTCCAATTTTTCATTCACTCGAGCATCATTTTTGGCAAGTAAATATATAATTTCAATGTTCTCATAAATGAGAACACAAATCAATCATGATCTTCCAAAAAAAAAAAAACGGGGCCTACTCAAAATTTATGACAATGTCAGCCCTTCAATTTATTTATTTTTTTTCCAACAATCTCTCACATGATTGAAAATTGAGAGAGACATAGAAACGAAAGACATAAAGACTTGGTGATTAAGTTCATCAGTTGAAACCTGCATAAGATAGGTAGGTATTAACCCTTTGAACCTTTCCTTGTAAAAATATATTAAATTTACTAGCTAACCTGTAGACACGATGTTCTTGAACTTTCTGCCTTTTATGTAAAAGATGATATACTCCGCGTAGGATTCTTCCTAACATAATTCAATTATCATTGTTATGTTCGTTTTTTGCCATTAACATATGCATGGTTCTACGAGAGTTCCTAAAAATTGAGCCCCACACAATTCTCTTAGAAGTTGCCTGACTTCTCTTTAGCATAGATGATTTTTTGTAAGTAACCCGCATTATTTCGCTCGATTTTCGACGCATAAGAATTATTAAAAGTTTATTGTTTATCCTTCATCCTTACGGGTATCATTGTTACATCATAGGAATGGACATGAGATAACATCCCCCACAGTGATTCAATTAAATCTTTACAATTAGGTTTTCCATTTGAACCTAGATTTTTGGATCTCCAGTCAATTAGGTTGGGTTTTCTTTAGATTAACTTATCCGTTTAAAGGTTTAAATCTCGTTCATTTCGATAATTTTTCAACTAACTCTATTGTGATCTCCAGTCAACTAGCTTGAGTTTTCGTTGTATTAACTTATTCGTTCAAGGGCTTAAGTCTCATTCCTTTCGATCATTTCCCAACTAACTCTCTATTTAACCCTTTAATTAGTAGATCCACAATATTATCCTTTGATCTTATATAATCAATAGAGATAACTCCAGTTGAGAGTAATTGTCTTATGGTATTGTGTCTACGACGTATATGTATAGACTTACCATTGTACATGTTACTATGTACTCTTCCAATTCCCGATTGACTATCACAATGTATGCAAATTGTTGGCACATGTTTCGATCATCTTGAAATATACTCTAAGAAGTTACGTAACCACTCAGCCCCTAATGTGAACGCAAATCCACTAGTGAAATTAGAGTTTTTTATATCAGATATCCTATTTGCATCACTATATGATTCAATGATCGCTATATATCTGGTATAGTGCAGTCCAAAATTATGAGTATTTTTTAAGTACCTTAGTACTCTTACTATTCATTTCCAGTAGTCGGCTCCTGGATTACTCGTGTATCTGTTCTATTTTCTAATTGTGTATGATATGTCTGATTTTGTACAACTCATCAAGTAAATCAAACTTCCAATAATTTTAGAGTATTCTACTAAAGAGACACTCTCACCTTTGTTTTTAGATATATGCTGACTCGTATCTATCGGTGTTCTAGTCATTCCAGTATCATCCTTGCTGAACTTTTCTAAAATTTTGTCCACATAATGTGACTGGCTTAGAACTAGTCCATCTGATATTCTGTTAATTTTAACTCCAACTATCACATCATCAATACCCATATCTTTCATGTCAAACTTGAATCTAACATCTTTTTAGTAGATTTAATCATCTTATCGTTTCTACCAACAATAAGCATGTCATAAACGTAAAGATATAAAATGACATACTCATTTTCAATATCTTTGACGTAGGCACATTTATCATACTCATTAATCTTAAATTCACGTTCCATCATAATAATGTCAAATTTTTCGTGCCACTGTTTTGGAGTGTGTTTCAAGCCATGCAATAACTCTACCAATTTACAGACTTTCTTTTTTTTGCTCTAGTGATGAAAAACCCTCAAATTGTTCTATGTAGATTTCTTCCTCTAAATCTCCATTTAGAAAAGCATTTTTAATATCCACTTGATATACTTCAAGATTTCGCAGAGCGACAATTGCAAATATCATCCTAATAGATGTTATTCTCGTCACTGGAGAATATGTATCAAAATAATCAAGACTTTTATGTTGTCTATAACCATTTATTACTAATTTAGCCTTGTACTTATCGATTGTTCCATTTGTTTTCATTTTCCTTTTGAAAATCCACTTGTAGCCTAGTAGTTTACTTCTTGAAGGAAGACCACTAGCTCACATGTATGATTTTGCAAAATGGAATCTATTTCACTTTTAATAGCCTCTTTCAACTGAGGTCCTTCTGAATAGTTCACCGCTTCTTGAAAGTTTTGAGGTTCACTTTCTAGCATACAAGTCAGAAAATTAGGACCATAAGATTTTTCTGCCCTTTCCCTTTTGCTACGTCTTGGTTCAACCTCAACCTCCACTTCTAACCCTTGGTTCTGACTATTTTCAATCATAGTCTCANGTTCAACCTCAACCTCCACTTCTAATTCTTGGTTCTGACTATTTTCAATCATAGTCTCACGTGTCCGTTTAAAGGAGCTTGCTTCCTCTTTGGATCTATAAGGAATACATGTTCAAAAAATGAAGCATTTTTCAATTTCATTATTGTGTTTTTGTGTATGTCTGGAATCTTAGACTCATGCACAAGAAACCGATAAGAACTACTATTATGTATATAGTCTATATAGATGCAATCTACAATTTTTGAGCATATCTTTATCTTCTTTGGTGTTAGAACAACTACTTTAGCAAGACACCCTTATACTCGTAAATATTTATACGAATATTTTCTTCATTTCCATAACTCAAAAGGGCTATTTTTCGTTTTCTTTCGAGGAACTTTATTTAAAAGTTAATTTGCTGATAACACAACTTCTCCCCCACATGTTTTGAGGTAACCCAGATCTTATTAATATTGCATTCATAATTTCTTTTAAGGTACAATTTTTCTATTCTGTAACACCATTTTGTTGCGGAGAATAAGGTACAGTGGTTTTATGTATGATTCCATGTTGTGCACAGAATTCCATAAATGATGTTTTATACTCACCACCTCGATCACTTCTCAACACCTTAATTTCCTTATTAAGTTGATTTTCAACTTCATTCTTATAAATAATAAATTTCTCTATAATTTCGTCATTACTTTTAAACAAATACACATAACAGTATTTTGTGCAATCATCGACAAGAGTAATGAAGTACTTATTACCACCTTTTGTTTGTACAAATTTGAAATCATATAAGTTGCTATGAATTAAATCAAGTGATTCTGTTTTTCGTTCAATTGATTTAAAAGATGACCTTGTCAATTTTGCATCAATACAAGTTTCGCACTTGTGTTTAGAATCAATATGGAACGCGGGTATACAATTTAAGTTAAATAATCTACGCAGTGTATCATAACTAACACGTCATAGTCTACCATGCCACAAATTGGAAGACCCAATCAAGTAAGTAGAAGAATTAACTTTATTAATTTTCGACTTCACAACTATTACATTCAGTTTAAACATACCATCAGAAAAATAACATTTTTCGACAAACATTCCACTTTTTGACAAAATAACTTTGTCTGACTTAAATACAATATGAAAAATCATGCTTATTTAAAAGCGGCCGAGACACTGGGTTCTTACAGATTTTCGGCATATACAGCACATTATTAAGGGTTAGTTCTTTCCCTGAAGTTATCTTCAAAATCACATTTCCTTGACCCTTGATTTCAAAAGTTGCTGAATTTCTCACGAACAATGTCTTTCCATTATCAATTGTTTCGAACGCAACAAACAACTATTTATTAGAGCACACATGTCTCGTAGCACCGGTGTCAATCCACTATTCTTTTGGGTTAGAGCCACCATGTTCACTTCAGAAATGACGGCTACGAGATTCATCTCTGATACATCATGTGCCATGTAATCAACCATATTTGCTTCTTCTTTTTTTATTCTACTTTGACAATCTGCAATTTGAAGACTTGTGGCCTACTTTGTCATAATTGAAGTATTATGCCCCCTTTAGGTTCTAGCTTGACACATTTGCCACCAGATATCATAAACTTGTTTTTGAAGGTCTTAGAACTTTGACCGTGCTCAACAACATGACTTTAGCCACAATAGGATTGAACCCCTTCTTTTTTAAACTTTTGTTGTCTTCTTCAATTCGAAATCTAACAATCGGTTCTTCAACATTCATTTCATTTCACTTGTGTTTAAGATAATTTTAAAAATCTTTCCATTCGGGGGACATTTTTCAATATTTGCAGCCACTTGGAAAGTTTCACTCAAAATCACCCATTCAGCATGAATTTCATGAAAAATCACTTGGAGTTTTTACCTTGACTGATTACTGTTTTGGAGTCCACACCAATGACTTTCTTGGCTCCAACATCATCAGTCTTATATTTCCGATCCAATGACTCCCACAACTCTTTAGCAGTTTTTATATTACTATACATGTTGTATAGTGAATTTGCTAAGCCGTTTATAATGTAGTTTCGCCACAAAGAAATTGAATATTTCCACGCATCAAATACGTCGATAGTTTGAACATCTTTCTTACTCCTTTTGATTTTTGTAGCAGTTTCAGTCAAGAACCTCGCAAGATTCAAGGTGGTCAAGTAAAACAACATTTTTTATTGCGACATCTTCCAATTTATCTTTGAGCTCCAATTTTTCATTCGTCCGAACATCATTTTTGGCAAGTAAACATATGATTTCGATGTTCTCATAGAGGAGAATAAAAATCAATCATGATCTTCCAAAATAAACAAACGGTCCCACTCAAAATTTATGTCAAAATAAGCTCTTCAATTTATTTATTTTTTCCAACATTCAAAGCTTTATTTTCGAATAAAAAGGTTGGGGCTAATTTGTTTGATAATAGTTTGGAAGTTTATTCTAGGAAAGGAGTAACAACTTGCCAAATGAATGAGTAGGGGTGGACATGGTTTAGGTTATGTCGGTTTTTGTCTCAACCCAAACACAACTCAACATGATCGGTTTGATCATAATTTAACTCAACCCAACTCGTGTAAAGGTTGAAACTCAATCCAACCCAACCCAATCAAGTATCGGTTGGGTCGGGTTGGGACAGCTTGTCAACAAAGACTAAAGTAAACGGTCGGGTTAGACGGATTTATAATTGACTCATGCCTTATATTATATTTGGTCTCCATAGAGTAAAGTTCATAAATATAGTCGAGTCGGGTTGAACGGGTTTATTCGATTTTTAAGAGTTAACCCATAACCCGACCCGACCCGCTACACAACCAACCCACTCAACCCGTGTAGAAACAATAGAAAAACCAACCCAAACCTGTCGGGTTGGTTCGATTTGGGCGGTTTAGACAGGTTCGATCAGGTTTTGCCCACCCCTAAGAATGAGTATAAAGCTTCACATTCTTTTGATCGCAATAAAAACATTATACCATCTCTTTGGTCAGTTTTAAATTTTTCATAGAAATTGCAGTGCATTTTCTTATAATTGACTGGATTAAATTATAACAAATAGGAAATGATAACCAACTTTCCTTTATTTTTCTTGTGTTTGTTTAGAGAAACTTATATTTTTTTTGGTTTTTTTGCCACAAATAGGAAATGATTCGTGGTGGTTGATTGTTGTAGATTTCTCCATTATTGGCCTCCTATGTGTTAAAAAATAAATCCCCTCTTTGGTTTTGTTAATAATCAAATTTTTAATAAATTTAAATAAAAGTTGTTGAAATGTATTGTTTAAAAATTGATAAAAATTTTGAATCCTATAAAATGTATGGTTGAAAATAAATTTGAAGAAAAAAATTAGAACCAAACATGAATAAAATTTATTATTAATATATATGATTTTCGTCTAACAATTTATACTTATGCTATTAAATGAGATTATGGACGGATTCAGGATTTCGAGTAAGTTAGGGCCAATCAATGTATAAATGGATTAAAATGTAAAAATCATATACATATGAAATTATAATAAATACAACCCAAAATATTAGGAAAAAATACATAACAAATACATGATACAACCTTACTCCGTAACCGTAAGCTCAGACAACTACATCTCCGATGTCTCATATTTTATCATTAGACGGTTTGAAGAAAAGAATTGACCGTATTTTTAAACTGTCTAATTATAAAATATCACGTGGTATTATATCAAGTTTCAAGACAGTAAAGAATGAATGGCATCCACTCATCAATAACCGGGCAGCTACGTAATAATAATAAATATGCATGAGTCCAACCACTTACCACTGCAACCACTGAAATTATGACAGCTTTAACTTGGTCCCTCCACACTCCACGCTCCAACCATAAATAAATCGTGCATTTTTTTAAGGTGGGAACTACATCTCCTCTCTCTCTCTCTCTCTCCTCTCTTTTAGCGTGTGTGTGTGTGTGTTTTATGGCTCAAACAACTCCAAACCACACTCAGACTGTTTCAGGATGGGCAGCTCATGACCCCTCCGGCAAGATCACGCCTTACGTTTTCAAAAGAAGGTATCAGAAATGCTCTCTCTGAGTTCATTCTTTAATTTGGCCCTTGAATAGTAAGTTGGTCTTCAACCTTTTAATTTTATTGCACAAGTGGTTGCGAGGACAAAAACCACAATAATAAAGTTATGCCCCTATTTGGTTAAAACCAGATTTTTAGTAGATTTTGATAAAAATTGATGAAATGTATATGTTTAAAATTAATTGTTAACTTTGATTTAAGTTAAATCTATATTTTAATCCATACAAAATAGGGGTTAGTTTTGATAAAATTTAATGACAGGTGATTGAAAAGTTGTAAATTTCATATTAATTAAAATTAAGCATTGACTTTGACATATTAAAATCGATTTTAATCGTTACCAAATAGAGACTGTATATATTTTATTTCTCTTAGTTTTTTGTTAAGTAATATATATTCAAACTATAACAATTTTTATTATTTGCACCACGTTTTAATTATTTGCACACTTTTGCGCTTATGTGCTTAACTCTTTTTTTTTTAATATCATTTTTATCCATGATCTTCAATTAATTTACACATCTCGTCCGTGGTGACGATTTCTATTCAAAATATTTCAACTGACGTGCACTGAATGAGGGGTAAATGTTTTTCAAACTTTTATATTTGTCGTTTATTTCTATTATTTATAATTACAAAGAGGCAATTAAGTCAATTTAAGCCCTCCTAAAAAAAATTCTGGACGAAAACCGTCATTAGTGACAAGACGTTCAAATTAATACAAGGCTGATTATAAGAATTTGACAAAAAAAATCGAGGGTATTAGTGTGAAAATTACTAAAAGCTAGATTCATTCATTGCAATTAAATGTGGTGTAGTTGACAAAATTTGTGGAGTGAATATAATTACACTTTTTTGATTTTGTTTTTGTTTTCAATAGATCACTGCGCAGTTTTATACTAATTTAAAATCAAGCTATTCATCTCAAATAAGTTAGCATTACAAAAATCAATAACCTGACAATTGATAGATTGTTTTCAAATAATATTTACTATCATGTCAACATCTATGTCATTAGTTTGCTTGCAAGCTAATGGAATTGAATTAAATGACATGATTGAGTTATAATTTCGTTGTGACAAAATAAAGTTCAACGAACCACTCAAACAAAAGACGCAAGTTGAGCGACCTCTTAAACTATTTTTTTACGATGTAATTTCACAAACATTTGTGTACACATATAAGCTAAATATTGTGTGATGAATGATAATCAGAGAAAATGGAGACAACGATGTTACAATCGAAATCCTATATTGTGGGATGTGTCATACAGATCTTCATCATGTCAGAAATGATTGGGGCATCACCATGTATCCTGTTGTTCCCGGGTAACTTCTTCCTATCCTTCTCCTTTTTTCTTTTTCTTTTTCATAGAAAGTAATTTCACTAATCGAGGGGGGGAAAAGAAGGAAAAAGCTTTATAATCATTTTCATCTAAGCTTAAAAGGTTTACCTGCAAGTACATATATAACTACTTTTTTTTACTAAAGAGAAATATAATTACACATGTTTGGTAACAAACTTTTTACTCTTTTAAGCTTAGCCAAACACACTCTAGACAACAATTATAAGTAGATTTTAACTTTATTTTATGAAGTAGTTGAATACTGTCGATTCCAGCTTGTCGAACATACAAATAATGTTTGTTTTATGGTTATAGGCATGAAATAACTGGGATAATAACCAAGGTGGGCAGCAATGTGAGCAAATTCAAGGTGGGGGATAGGGCAGGAGTTGGGTGTTTGGCAGCAACTTGCTTGAAGTGTGAATACTGTAAAGATGGCCAAGAAAACTATTGTGATCAAGTCCAGTTTTCTTATAATGGCATCTTTTGGGATGGCAGCATCACTTATGGAGGCTACTCTAAGTTTCTTGTTGCAGATCACAGGTAAAATATATACTGTACTCAAATAAAGAGAACCACAAATTCTCTAAGTTTCGTTTTGGGTGCTAATTTATTTTCTTTGAACTTATTCTCGACAGATATGTCGTCCGAGTGCCGGAAAGCGTGCCGATGGATTCAGGAGCACCCCTATTGTGTGCAGGAGTAACTGTGTATTGTCCCATGAAAGACAACAACCTATTGGACTCACCTGTGAAAAGAATTGGGATTGTTGGATTGGGAGGCCTTGGCCATGTTGCAGTGAAATTTGGAAAGGCATTTGGGCACCATGTATCAGTAATCAGCACATCACCATCCAAAGAGAAAGAGGCTAAAGAGAGATTGGGTGCAGATGATTTCATCATAAGCACCAATGCTGATCAAATGCAGGTTTGTTTGAGAAGTTCAATAAGCCTTTTAAGAGAAAATTTATATAAAAGTATTGGCTTCATATCTGATCGATTAAGTGCCTAAACAAAGTGGTACAACGTAGTATCAAAGTATATAAAACTCATGAATTCAAATCTCTTTGCTAATCATTTATGAAAACTAATCAAGTACAATAAAACATGAGTTAGAGTATACCGGTCATGTTAGGCCTCACACTTCTCTTATAAAGACCAACTAATTAGTACAATCAACAACAAAGTGCATGTCGTGCAAAACCATTTCAAAAGTTGGCCAAACCTAAAAGCATCTTTAATGATGATATAAAATTGAGAGTAAATTGACATCCCAAAATTACTTTTACATCCTCATTTACATTTCGGTGGATTCAAATTACATATTTTTCTCGTATTTTTGCCGGAAAATGCACTCTGTATTTTCTTTGCATCTCTCCATAGGAAAGGTTTTCGACCAATTTGGAGATCTAAGTCACAATTTAAATCTAATTTAGAGCGCAATTGGAGATGTTCTAATTTATCTACATTACACCTCTACGTTATTAACCCTTAGATTTGAATTTTTTTTTAAAACAATTTCTTCCCAATATTGTGCAAGTTTATTTATATATTTTTTTGTGCAGTCAAAGAAAAGGACCCTAGACATTATTTTGGATACAATATCAGCCAAGCATTCTTTGGGACCACTATTGGAGTTGTTGAAAGTCAATGGAACTTTGGTGATTGTTGGTGCACCTGATAAGCCCATGGATTTACCATCCTTCCCCTTGATATTTGGTAATTAGGCTTGCCTTCTCTTATTAATTTGTTTCAGTTTTTCTAATTTTAACCAAAATTTTTATCTATCTTAAATTGTGCAGGCAAAAGAGTTGTGAAAGGTAGCATGATAGGAAGCATAGAAGAGACACAAGAAATGATGGACGTGTGCGGGAAGCACAACATAACATGCGACGTTGAGATGGTCTCTACCGATCAAATTAATGAAGCTCTTGATCGACTTGCAAAGAATGATGTGAAGTATCGGTTTGTCATTGACATTGCTGGGAAATTGTCAAATCTCTAGGGCTCTTCCCACTTGCTGCTTTTTCATTTACAAGAGATTTGAGGTTTTATATCTTTCGATGTGCTCAGAAAGAAATTAAACCTTGAAGGTCGTCACGTAATATTATTTATGACAGGTAACACTATAACCGGCTTCACTACGATTGCACAAATCTTGGAACTGTATTGTTCGATAATTGTTATCACAAATAATGGGATCAATTTACTTATTTGAATCGAGTTTAGAGTTGTTCTTTTGTTCTCGTCCACTACTCTGTGCCATGTTATTTCTAAAGACGGTTCTTTCTCTTCAGTACTATTTGAAAAAGGAAAATTCTAATTTAAGAGTCAAAATATATTGGGAAAAGAAATCGATTTTATATGTTATAATAGAAATTCAATATAAGAATTTAGAGCCCACAAAACAAAATGTGCAATGAATGACGAAGTATAAATGCAATATTAATTTTGCCCAAATGCACAATACATAAGAAGTAAGACAAGATATCCGAGTCGAGGTCGCCCCTTAGACAAATACAATCTTTTGACACAATAAAAAAAAAAAATTACTCCCTCCGTCTCATTTATATAGATTCACTTTCCTCATTTTCTTGTCCCAACTATATAGTCTTATTTCTTTATTAAGAATGTTTTATTTTGTTCGTTTACTAATATACTCTTATTTCTTTACTACTTTCAATAATAATTTATTACTATTTATTGATAATTAAATGAGGGTAAATTAGGAAAGTTTTTGGCAAAAATTACTTT